>JAGQAX010000006.1:20342884-20547947 GCA_019142605.1 Cephalopholis sonnerati
CAGACACAACATGAAAAGGAGGAGCTGGGGTGGAGGCAGGTTGGTAAGCAGCTTGCAGAGGAAGCAGCAACAGTAGGCAGGCCAGAGCAGTTTAAATAGGGCGCCCTGAATGAGATTCACCAATTGGTTGCATAGAAAGGAATCATGTATCAATCAGCTGACTCTCTTTCATCAATCAGCGGCTCCATTAGTTGATTGGCTCTTTGAGATCAGCTGATGCAGGTGGGATGTGAGCTGAGCTTGACATTGTGTCCCGCCTGAACTAATGCTATGCTCAATTTTTTTTCTTTGACTCTTGTTCTCTTTTGTTTAGCAATTAGTTTAGCCAGCAAAGATTATGTTCATTTCAAAATGGAAACAGACAACTCTCCACCCCACCTAGCATTTCCAAATTGTATTATTACTCTTTGGTAACTGGGAATAGCTACAGATAGCTACTGGGTAGAAAAGAAGTGCTGTCCTCTTCCTGTTTTGGCTGCACAATGGTTGACGCACTGCTTTTGTGTCGTAAACTGAGCCTTTATTTTCCCAGGAGATTGTACCCGAGTGAAAGTGAGGCTTACAGGGAACCAGTCTAAACGCTGAGGGTGTCATTTTTCTATCGCCATTACACTGTGCAAGAAACATTTTTAAAATTACAATAAGTTCAAGCAAAAAACATACCCACTGCCAATTTAACATTAGCTAATATGCAGTGGTGGATCCTCCTATACGTGATATAAGCTGCAGCCTAGAGCACCTCTGGGTGGCTTCAAATAAATTGAATAGGGGGAAAATTATCCATAGATCTAATGCTCTCTAATGCTGTACTGTGACATCCAATACAGGCGGTCTGCAGAAGGGATATGACCTCTTGCCCTGGCAATGCATTTCACTTTAATGTGTTCATCAGTGAGTGATCATCACAGTCAAAGCATTGATGGGTATAGCTGAGTGGAGTGTGTGCGGAGAGCATTAGAGCAAGAGACAATGAAGAAGCAAAAGCCATTCAAGGCGCAGTACAAAAAAAAAAGTCCAGCGCTGCTAATATGTGGTATATTTTGTAAGTTGGACAGGTTTTGAACAAGCTGGAGGTCTGCTTTTTCTTCATCAGCAGATAGATGCACAGTTACCTGCTGCTGATGAAGACTGGGGGATGCAGCTTAAAGCTCTGGGAAAAAAAACAACCCTAGTAATCACAGAGCATTTATTCCTCCGTGTCAAGTGAGCAGATTCTGCCTTCCGAAGATGCCTGTGACTTGAACTGTGTGTGTTCTTGTCTTGAAGGTGGAAAAGTGAAGACAATTTAGCTCTGGAGCCATATGCGGCTCTTTAGCCCCTCTCCAGTGGCTCTCTGTGGCTTTGGCAAAAATATCACATGAAATTGAATTACATTTTTAAACATTTTCATTTTTATTTATCACTGTTGTAGGCCTGTAGATGTAACCTATGTACTGAATTAAAGACAAAAGTTTTATCATTTCATCAACAAATGTGCGTCATACGTCTACCTGCCTCCTTTTCCTCTAAATTTCTGCAAACCTCAATGGGCGGTGGCTAGTCTCAAGCCTCCAAGCTAGGCTAGCAATGAATTCCAAATGCATAGAAGTGAAAGTTTTAGAGGAAAATACAGAATTTAATAATGCGTGGACAGATTTGTTTGCTTCCCCCGCCAATGCTGCAATGTTAGACTACCAATAGCCCACTGCACAGGAGCCATCTTGTGGTAAAACATATTTTTGAATGCTCATTTAGACCTGTTTAATGTTAAAATGCTAATTTAGACTTATTACGCAGTGTTACCATAAGGCGTAAATATATTTTGTGACTCCAGGCAGATTTTAAAAAATTATTTCTGGTCAGAAATGGCTCTTGATAGTTAATGTTGCTGACCCCTGGCCTGGTAGCTAACAACACCCAGTGTCCATTCATTCTGTTTCCATGTGGAGTCACGTCTTCACTCAGGTCGTCTGCTGTCTGCAGACAGATGCGAGTCAAGTGGAGACATGAAATTGCTCATAGGTGTGAATGTGAGTGTCCCTCTATCAGTGTTAGCCTTGTGATATAGGGTAGGTTCGGGGGTGTTTCCCTGTCTCGCACCCAAAGCATGCTGGGATAGTCTCCAGCACACCGTGACCAAAAATAGACATAGAAAGTGATAATTATTTGGCAAGACAGACGCAGTAGTATGGGCAGTTTTACACTTGTATTACATTTGAATTAATGTTTGCTGATGTAATATGTGACTGTGCTGTACATCTAGCACAGGCAGTACTGTGGGACTTTTGGCAAGCTCTTTATTCCCGCAACAACCTCATCAGAAAGGAGACACTATGGAAGTGTTGGTCACTATCTGAGAGGCATGCCAAAGCTGGAAGCCACTCTTAGATAGCTGGACCACTCACTCTCACTGAGAGCACTTTGATTTCCCTGCCAGGCTCCTGGGCTCTCCCGGCCCTATCTCCTGCCCCGTGGCATCATGAGTGGCCAGCACTCAGCAGCTCTAGCAGGGGAAGCAGAGTGTACAGACAGTCCTGGAGTGAGCAAGCAGGGCCGGAGCTCTCTGTCAGCAGGGGGAGAGGAAGCAGGAGGCAGCACTGTGGAGAGGGAGCACTGGTGTTTGGGAAAGAGAGACAGGTGGTACAGTGCTGGCAGGTGTGTGCGTGCCAGTGTGAGTTTCCTTCTTCTGACCTTTATTCTGAATGACAGGCAGTGATGGGTTGATTAACAGCCGTCGAACACATACAGTGCACACGCATCTGGTGTGTGATGCAATGATGCTTCGGTGGACTGGACCTGCTTAGAAGAAAGATGTCCTGTATTTAAAGTGCCTTCCTTTAGATGTCTGAATGTAATTTAAATCTAATCAGTATGTTTTTTAATTTCAATTTTGATGTAAATATGTCTCTGCAGGAGATTTATAACTTTGTGGAGGTTTGGACTTATGCTGTGGCAAAAGAGCCAATAAATTATAAGCAGAAAACACTTAATCCACAGAGGCTTCTTTAATCATCTGCATTTAAAATTCTTGATGACAAACTCACTGAAGTCTTTTCAGCTTCCCCTTTGGAGACCATCTGTCCCAGCTGTGCAGGAAAACTGTCTGCCAGGCCAACAACATAGACAAAAATGCACCTCCTTAATGCCTCACTGTCTTATCAACTCTGCTTCTTGCTATTTCCTGGTGTTTATTATTGGAATATTGTTTTAACATTAAAGCAAAATGATATTTGGGGCGACTGGACCGACCTCTAGCTCACCTGGTAGAGTGTGTGCCTTGTATAGACAGAGACCTTTGGAGTAGATACCTTGTACACAAACCAACTTGCCAACAGTTTGCAAGGCTGTAGCAGAGATGCATGCCCAAACGAAAAGGCCACATTTCTGGTCGGGAGGTGAAACACACCTACTTTTAAATGTTATGAAAGACTTGGAGGTCAACAGGTTTTTGGATATGTGCAAATACCACACCTTCGACCTTTTCGAGAAGGTGGTTGACGGAATAAAAGAGGGAGGCTGTGTTGGCAGGGTTGAGCTAGTCGGCACCAGTGAGAGAACTTCGACAAAACTCCTATTTTGACGCAGAGAAGCAAAATGGCACAAGCTGCTCCAGCTGTTTTTTATATTTTGACATGATAAACGACATGTTAAGGGACGTTAATCGCAGTATGCACGGCTGAATGTGAACGGGAATGTTACTGGAATGTTTATTAGCCATATTAGCAGCTTGGTGTTCATTCGTCAATGATTTCGTAACTCACTCTTTTTACAGGGTGGGGTAGTTAACCCCATGCCCAACCCCCAACCTAGAGGACCAGGGACTGCACTTGTCTGCCTCCTCCCCCTCTGCCTGTCCGGTTTGGTTGAACCTTTCAAGGGTATAAAAAACCCCTCTTGCATAGCTCTCCTAGCTTGAGTGAAATGAATACATTCGTCAATGGCCTAAGCTCGCTAGAGGAGCAAATAAAGGGCTTCAGTCAAGGGCAAAAGCAAAATATTCTGTGCATGTTAACATAGTCATTGTCCAGCGAGGTAGAGGGAAGTGTAGTATATCTAAACTTCACTTTAAGGGATGAATAATCGTGAATCCGGAAGCAGATTTCTAATAAATTCTTGCTGATGCATAAACATCAGAATGACAGTATAAACTAAAGATAACCAGTTGCATTCTAAAATATCGACAACTGCACATAAGAAGGCTTTAAAAAATGTCAAATTTTATAATGACAGCATTCAAATACTCAACACAAGATTCCACTATTCCACATGAGAAATATTGCAATCCTTTTACTGCAGGGTATTTTTTCTCTTAATAACCAGGCAGGTAATCAGATGATATTAAATCAGTAAGAATGTAAACAATTGATAACAAAGATTCAGAGGCCATTGTAACTTTGACACATAATATCATGACTAACAGAGAGCAGAGACATTCACCATCACATGCCTTTATTGCATTAAGAGGTTCTGCTTCTATTAAGAATATGCAAAATGATCATAACCTGTTTGTGCTTTTCTAAAATGCTACCTCAAGATTATTGACCTAAACATGAAGCAGTGGAATCAATTTGTATTCAAATACAATTTATTGTCCGTCTTACATGTATTGCAGTGGGATGCTGTAAGGAGCTCGCTTTTTTTTGTTTATTTATTTTTGTTACAGCCACACACAAAGAATATAGTACATGTATGTGGAAACTACAGTATATGCTAGTAGGCACTAGGTATGCACAGTACATGTTATGGGATGTGACAACTGCAGAGTGGCTCAGTGAAAGAAAATCAGGTCCCTGACACAGAAACGCTTGTACTGCACTGTTAGTGTCTGATTTCACAGGCAGTGACCGCCTGAGATCGCCTGTTTGATTCAAGGGAGTTCATGGTTACTGCTGAATATTTCGGTGTACATTATCCAGCCTACATTTGTCTGTAGTGTTTGGCTTTGTACTCAGTCACTGTATTACTGAAAGTCTGTGAGGGCCCTGACACACCAACCAGACAGTCGGCCTGATATTGACCTACCAATATTGACCCTCTTAAGTGCTGTACCGTAGTTCTTCCGTTCCGAAGAAGCCTCTTGGATGGGAGGCGAAACGTCTTCAAGACACTAATGCAAGTCGAGCTGCCTTCGATATAGCACTTAAGATTACCATGACCTGAATGACTGAGAATCTTCACTGATATTGACCGACCCTAGTTTTTGCGGTGTGACCCACACCGTTGGCAATACTCGGCCCATGTCGGCTGTTTTTCGGTGTTTTCAAATCTCGTGTCGGATTTGACAAAGCCCGGTGAAGAAAGAAATAACTCTGATTGGCAGTTCAGCTTGGTGCACAAAAAGACAAACGAAAGTGAGAAAAGCACTTTTAGCCATTGAGCTCTGTAGCAGAAACGGTTTGTAATTGTTTGTGTTGATGTGCACTTACGCATGTTAGATATCCTTTGTTCTTTCAGCATGGAGTTGCATTGTTAATGTGCCAAGAAGCGCCTTGAAAACTGTTGGGCTTGTTACTTTAAAAATGTATTACTCATTACGCCTGACTCTTTCAAAAGTAATATCACTAATTGCTCCCTGCCAACAGTAATTCATTACACTACGCAATATATTACTTTTCAGTTACATCCTATAAAATTGGTAATTGCGCATCTCCCCAAAATTCAGTTGTGTGCCTCTGTGTGAATGTTTTGGTAATCGCCAGTAAATGTAGCTGAGGCTAGATGGCTTTTTTTTTACTTGTGGGTTTTCTGTTGCCTCTGACTGGTATTTTCGCAATGATCTAACTGAGAGACGGAGTCACTTGTGGCACAACATTTCATCCACCACAAGTTTCATTACATCTTTGTGGCCTGCAGCCATTTCAATTCAAATCCAGTTTTAGTTGTTTAGCCAGTGCAGGGCTACAGCCGACCTCCGTGACCGAGGAGGGCTCACCTTTGATGGGGTGTATTTCCTGGAGCTTCAGGTTGTTGTGCTATCGGTTGTAATAGCCGAGGTGTTTCAGACCGGTTTGAGGACGTGTTTTTTGCAGTGAAAAGAATTTTAGTCCAACTACCTGCAGAAACAGTGTTCTTGACGTCTTTCCTCCTGAAAAAATCAAAGTGATGGAAATATTTCCAGCCACTAAGGTAAGCGTTTCCAACTAGCTTGCTGCTTCGTGGCGTGCCTTTGCAGCGTGACAAATGCTAAAATGAGTCTGCTGATGTGATTGTTATATTTCAAGTCAGTAGTAATGTGATAACAAAAGTGATGTTGTAATGAGTTGTTTAGTTTTGCAGTAACTGTAATATTATTACTGACTTTTGATTAGTAATTAGTTACATTTCTCGTTGCTGGAAAAAGTAATATTATTACTATACCATGTAACTGCTCAACACTGGCCTTGAATCTGTCCTATCGCTCTTTAAGTTTCCCATTTTGAATGACAAATACAGAGTACCGCCGCCTCCTGGTGTGGAGAGTTATTACCTCTAATGTAGGTACAGAAAGTACGTGCAAGTTGGCCATTGACTGTCGTCTTTAAGGTGCGTTCAAGCACAACTTTTTGGGTGAGACACAGGCGACTTGAGGTGAAGCAACAGTCGGTCTTTGTCGCCACTAGTTCTTTGATTTTGGTCTGGTGTGTCTGGGCCCTTCAGGTCTGGGATCTAAAGAAGTTCAGCCAACAGAATTCAGGGATGTAAAGGAAGTAAATAAATGCTGAATCATTGCTGTTTGATATTGAATCATATTGTATTGTATCAGTATAAAAACTACATTATATGTTTTTGAGTGTTGGCGTAGTTGTTATTGGCCAATAAGAGAGAAATAATCTGAACTCGTTAGTGTGGCTGTACCTAAGTGACAAAGTCAGAGACACAAAATCACATCATTGCTCAATCCAAATGAACAGCCCTTGTAGGTAAACATTTTAAACACACTGAATCTCCATGCTTTACCATCATTAATGAACCCAAGACACATTGGAATGGAAAATAGTTCCAGCTCTGGAGAAGTATTGAAGACAGGAAGAAGGAGGATCTATGCAGAAAGTCTTTGGAAAAAAAAAAAAAAGCATTTTGAAAGCACACAGCTTGGCAAACACAAATGCTTCTGTTGATGTTGCCGCATGTGTGTGCGTGGTACAGACACCATCCTTCCCAAAGCCTGGAAGGTGTACTGAAAAAGTTGAACAGCTGCGTTGTTGTAACATTTACATAACACTAAATATGTTTGTAAAGTTGCAAAAAGAGGGAAAAGTGCTTTTACAGAGTTCTGGGCAACATGCTAATTAGATGTCAGAGGCGATGGCACAGAAGGGGAAAAACATAAAAATTAAAAAAGCAGCTTTGGTCAAAGGACTGGGACTTGTAAATGGAGTGGAGTAAGAGATTAGAAAATTAAATAAACAAATAAAACATACACAATAGAAGAAACCATGCAGACCTCACAGCAACTGGCACAGGATTATATACAAACTGTGGGTGGTACTGTGAGCGACTGTAGAAAAAGAAGTGATACATCTTCTGTGATGCAAATGGTTTTGTTCTGCTTTAATTATATGTTCAAGTAATATAGGTTCATACCAGATAATATGCAATTTGTCAAAGATTAAAAAGATATTCCATTTTCAGACATTGTTTTTCAGCATGTCTACAGTTACAGTAAACTAGGCTAAATAAATAGTCCGGCTTACATGATGATGTTTACACAGAGAAATAACAACCATGTCAATCAAGTTATTGTCACTAATGAGCGCAGATTTAAATCTGAATAAACTTTAAACTAATTCTAAGTAAAGTTTTGGAAATTAATCCAAAAGGTGAAATATTGCATCTCCATTTACACCTCAAGGGTACAACAGAACATCATCTGCATAGAGTGACTACTCACTCTTTTTCAAACGGTTATTGCTGTCAACATGACTCAATGATTTAGTGTCGTCTTTGATTGGTATGTTTAATTAATGTGAATGATTCAGTCTGTGACACGTCATTCATATTTTAACATTTTAAAGAACTTGCATACAGGATATATCAACTTTGGTTTCACTCTGTTCATTATTCAGCTTTTACTAAAGGGACAGTTCACCCCAGAATCAAATGTACATATTTTTCCTCTTACCTGTAGAGCTATTTATCAATCTAGATTGTTTTGGTGTGAGTCGCAGATATTAGCCATGGGGATGTCTGCCTTCTCTCCTGTATAATGTAACTAGATGGCATTCAGCTTGTGGTGCTTACGGCGGCAAAAATAAACATTTGAAAACTCAACAGCAGTGTCTCTTTCCCGAAATCAACCTGGAGTCTCATTCAAAAACAATACCTAGGATTCATACTAAAAATGAACGTATGGACAACAGCAAAAAATGGCGTGTGCCAAATATTAAATTACATTTTCTACAATCAGGCTTTTACCTTACCAGCTGCGTCCCCAATTTCCCGTCTCCAACTTGATTTGTAAGCATGGGTCAAAGCTTCTCCCATCAAGTCTGTTTTTATACATCACGACTTTTCCATGGGAAGTGGCGTACGCCTCTTTCAGGTCTCATTTTGTGCATATGCAATGTTAATAAATGAGGCCCCTGGTTTCTCTGGATAATCTGCAGACCTTGTTGTGAGTAGTTTCATGTAGGAACTACTTTCTTTTTACCTAACCACATCTGCCAACTGTGTCACTGCGCAGAAGGAAGCATGCATCTACTCGTGAACAGGAGGCTTGTGCTCATGACAATGCAAGATACAATTTTAATAGTGTCCTCTCAGCTGAGCTGTGACATTAGCTACCTAATGTTAGCTCAGTGGTGCTAGCTGAGCTAGCAGTAGATGCACTCCTCCTTCTCCGTGGTGCTTTGGTTGATGAGTGTTGTTCAGTAGAGAGAAAATAGTTCCTACATGAAACTGCTCACAACAAGGTCTGTGGATTATCTTGAGTAAGCGGGTCATGATTTCTGGAAAGAGACATTGCTGTTGAGTTATTGAAATGTAGTCTTTGGTGCTTTGAGCACCACAAGCTGAGTGCCATCTAGTTTCATTATATTCAAGAGAAGGCAGACATCTCTACGGCTGATATCGCTCTGACTCAGCGACTCACACTTAAACAATCCAGATTGATAAATAGCTCGACAGGTAAGAGGGAAAATATGTACTTTCATTTTGGGGTGAACTGTCCCTTTATGATTGTGGAGTTGTTACTGATATCTGCTTGTAATTTAGGTTTAGTTACTGACTTTTTCTGTCTCCTCTTACCTGTCTTCTTCTACTGTGTGCTTTCTAATGAAGTAAAAAATGTCTATTGACTTATTTTGTCACTAAGTGCATTTCCTGGCCTAAGACAGTGCCTCCAGGACACAATGTGAAGTTCAGTAAAACTCTATTCTCATAACAAGCCTCTATTAATTATTCTTCGAGCCTCCAAATAGGTTCCACAGGGCATAATTTGGGCATAAAACAAAAACACAACAGACCTCAAAAGCACTGTATAAAAATACTTACAAACCTTCAACTTTGTCCCGTTCGGAACTCTCAAGGTGGATAACAACGCAGGAACTGAAACTAAACAAAATGGAAATGCAAGATGATCACAGAGGAGGAACTCATCATTGGCACTGAATAATGAAATCCAATCGAAGGAGAATAATAACAGTCCCAAACCGACCCGAGTGATTCCAATTTCCACTCTCATTACCCAGTAATGGTTCAGGCATTAGTGAGATGAGGTGAGTAGAATGTCAGGTCCAGGAGAAAAGGCTCCCTTTCTAATGCTTTTGGACACAAATCAGCGGGATCCGGTGGACTCTTATTGAGGCATTAATGACAGAGGCACACTGCAATATACACATCCTGCAAAGTATCTGCGCTGTCCTTGGCTGTTGATCAAAGCTGTAGCGTTTACAGTACGGTGGAGTTTCGCAGGAGATTCATTATCTGTATGAATTGACTTTGGCATAGTGACACATTGCCCAAACTGTGGCTGCAAGAAATGTGAGATTCAGGGTTAGAAAAGAATGGATTCATATTCTTGATTATGTGAGCTTAAATGACTTTACATTTTGAATTGTATAAAATTCTTTGTAATTAACTGGCAGTGAATTATAATTTCTAAGATACAGTAGAATACTTTCACAGAGTGTGAGATATTACTACTCACATGACTACAGTCCATAAACCCACTACTTCAGATATCAAACCCGCTGTTAAGAGGGAGTAAGGTGTATTTTTATTGGATTTTGTTATCTCGTGCATCTTAAAGTTGCATTAATCAGTGTTTGAACACAAATGGAAAAACAAGCTGACAGCCCAGATGTATTATTACCTAATCAAGTTGTCATGGCAGACAGGTTAGCAAACAATTGGCTGCTTATATATTTAGCAGTCACAAGAAACATTGTAAGGCCCCAATCACACAGAAAGTGTTTTGCAGGTTGAAGGTTGGTGCACCACACTGCCTTTCTTGTAAATTATTGCCGCTGGTAAAAAAAAAAAAAAAGCTTGCCGTGGCTTTTTATTGTTGCCAGGCAACCACCCCATCACCTCCTTACCTTAACCTTCCCATGTAATCAGCTGACAGTTTATTATTATTTTTTTTTATTTATTTCACAGTAATTAGTAGCTAGTTCCTAAAATGTTCAGGCAGAGGGTACTTGCTGTAGCTCTGGTTGAGGGTGAGAGGCTGTCAGCAAATAGTTTGCTGGGCACAGATAAACAGAGATCTGTGTGGGTACATGAGACCCTAAAAAAGAGGGTGGGTCATGGGGAATCCCACCAGTTGGTCCAGGAGCTTCGCCTCAATGATGATTTGATGATATCCAGGGATATTTTAGAATGACTCGGGGGCAGTTTAACAACCTGCTGTCTATCGTTGGGCCTAGCATAACAAAAATAAAAACTAACTTTAGGGAGTCCATTGGTCCTGCTGAGCGACTGATCACCAGCAGTTTCTCCTTTGTTGTTTACCAGCTGTAAACTTGTTGTCGTGACCACCACAGAAGGCCCGCCTCTCAAATCATCCGATTGGACAATGGGAAAAAAGCGGAGATGACGTGGGGCGCTTTTCTGCTCTGAATTGAAGTTTTGTCAACTCAAGGAGTTCAGAGTGCTGTGGCAAAAACGCCGGATGCCTAGAGCGCAGAAACATGAGACGTGTAGCAATGCAAAAACTGCGAGAAAAAAAGCTTCATTCTCATTAAAAACAATTACAAAAAGCCGCCTCAAGGTGCTAAAACGCTTTCTGTGTGATCAGGCCTAATCCCACTGTTGCTGTCTTTCTGGTCACCTATCTCTCTATATGTACTCACTTTAGATCTTGTTTAGTCGACACCACTGCTCAGGTCACACAATGGGTTTGCTGAAAACCTGTGGACTTTAGAGGGGACCTATTATGCTCATTTCCAGGTTTATGCTTGTATTTAAGATTTCTACTAGAACATGACTGCATGCTTTGATGTTCAAAAAAGACTATTTTCCTCATACTGTCTGTACTGAAACACCTGTTTAGCCCTCTGTCTGAAACACTCCACTTTAGCACCTGTCTCTTTAAGCCACCCTCCTGAAAACAGCCCAGTCTGCTCTGATTGGTCAGTGTTTGCGGGTCTTCCGTGTCCCTGCATCTCTGCATCGTCACTGCAGTCAGGGAATGACTGTAACAGAGTATAGCAGCACTTTCTACCTTGAAAAATCACCATTAAAAACATCTGTACTAAAATCTTCACAGCTGGACATGCTTCAGCAGGAATATGATCTAAAATCGGGGAGAAATTAACATCATCAGCAACCAAGAATACGTTTTTCTCATGTTAGCTACTTGTGGCAGTGTACTTGCAGACCGGGAATGACTAACAGAATGTAGCTGCACTTTCTACATGTAAAAAACACTAATAAAAGCTAAAATCTTTACAACCTCACGTGCTAACATGAATACAATTTGAAATCAGGTACGATGAACAACAACATCGGCAACCAAGATAACATGTCTCCCTGACATTAGCATGTGGCTTAATGTAGCAGTGTACTTTCAGCTGGGGAATCACTGTACTGAAGTATAGCGGCACTTTTAACCATAAAAAAAAATCACAAGTAAAAGCTTCTAAAACAAAATCTTAATACCTAGAGATGATCCATCATGAATGCAATCCAAAATCAGGGTGAAATTAACTACATCTGCAACCAAGATTACATGTTTCCCTGACGTTAGCATGTAGCTACATGTAGCAGTGTACTTGCAGCAGGGGAATGACTGTAACAGAGTTCAGCGTCCCTAATAACAGCTTCTAAACCAAAAACATCACAACCAGATATGTTCCAGCAGGAATATGATCCACAATCAAGAAGGAATAAACAACATCGGCAACCAAGATTACATGTTTCCCTGACTTTCACATGTAGCTACATGTAGCAGTGTAGACTATGTAATGTAAACACTTGCAGTAATGTGCCTGAAGCAGAAGAAATCCATAACTAGCTTAAGTCAGCTTGTCTCGAAAGTAGAAAAAAAAAAACCCATTGGAAACAGAGTATTTAAGACGGTCTAATGGCTCATTATTATTTTAAACTTCGGCCAAGTTTACTATGAACATGTGACACTGTAACATTATATGACAGAAAATGAGGAAAAGCATAACAGGTCCCCTTCAAAGTCTAAACAATGAGTTAGAAAAAGCTCCATGGAGATGCAGAGCTGATTGATCATTCTCTGCGAGTTCATCATTACAAACAACTGCCTTAATATGACCCTTTATCATTTGATTTACTGTTAATATAAAAATTTTGATTGATGCAGCTTTAAATTAAACAAACATGCAGACATTTCCTGTAGAAATCGATGGCTTGGCTGGAACTGGACAATTTGTCCCACAGCTGTAATTTCAGTGTAACAGATATTCATTGTTCAAGATCTGAACACCTCAGGGACTCACATATTTATCTGGGGGGACAACAAGAGGCAGGGATGACATACAAAAGAGGCCAACTAGATGAAAGTGCCACTTTGATTTATAAATATACTCATCCGTTTATAGCAATAGTGTGGGGAAAATATGGCTTAAAATATTGCTCACTATTGAACATTACCCAATTGTGTGCTTACAAATTTGGGATACTTGAGAAACACAAGAGAAACACTATTTTAATGTTCAAACTTTTCTGTTTTTTACAAAACCACAATTATTATGCCTTTGTGAGGAGATCGTCCTTTACAGCCAGCCTGCTGACAAAATGTGGTCCATACACTGGTTAAACCCCATTAAAGTGCCAACTTCTGATATCTGAAGCAGGTCCCTGATTTTCTTTTAGTCCCATCCAACCTCAAATTTGCATTAAATGAGGCGAATGAGAGGATAGTGAAGCAGATATGCCCATATGTTGTTGACTATGTTGTAAAATACAGTAAATAAAGGAGTTGGAGATGGGAAGATGCTACTTAACTACTACTGTGCATCTACTATGTCTGTGAGTAGAAACATCTCAATGCTGCAGATTCAAAAGTCACCATACAGACTTTATTATGTTAGAACAGTCTTCTCTCAGATTCTCCTCGCTGCCACTCACTCAACATTCATACATTCGGATAGTCAAACTGGAGTGGAGAGAGAAGAGGAACGGCAGGAGAGCAGAAATCCCCCCATGTTCCTGCAGTCTGGCCCCTCACTGAGTCACTTCCCCAGATGAGTTTAATTAAGATCACAAGTTTGAGGAAAGCCTGGATCTGACTTTGCTGTGGTCTGTCTCAGGAAGGCTCACTATAGAGTCCTTCTTAGGTAGTCCCGAGTCTCCTAGACCTGTTCCCAGACCCCCCACTGCCAGCCCTGCACCGGGCCCAAAACTCTGCGCAGAACCGGGCAGGGATGCTACAGGGAAGGCCCCCACAGACATCTGGTGGGGCAGTACCACTCTATATGGTATAGCGCTCCGGACGCCTGTGTGACCTGATGGGGTCTGAGGGGGTCCAATGGAAGTGGAGGAGACTTGTGTAGACTGGGGGGGACTTGGGGCACCTGGTTGTGCCCCCTCATGAGGCAGTGAGGGCTGAGAGGCTGACAATGCCCTGGCGTCTTGGCTCAAACTGCCCATTTGCAAGGAATGAGTACTCTTATGTGCGCTGGGTCGGTGTGCGGGGCTGGCTATGTGCTGCTGGGCTAGAGAAAGCTGGGAGCCTGAGGTTTGACCAGCCAGGGCACTGGATCCATACTGGAATGATCGTCCTCCAAGGGCCAGCGGGCTCTGGACAGGGGGGCTGGAGAGGACGGGAGCAAAGGCACCAGAAGCAAGGAACTGAGACTGCAGTGGAGAAGCTGAAGCAGGGGTGGACACACTTTCCATCACCTGGAATCTCCTCACCATCCTGGGGGACTGCAGGTTTCCCGCTCCCATCGGGTTTCCTTGCATGGGGGCACAAAAGTTCATGGCTACGGCCTGCTGCAGAGTGGCGATTGCTGAATTTGGGGCATGGGCGGAGGGACCTGGAGAATTGAACATTCCACCATGTAGAGGAGGTGTCATGGACATGGCCCGTGGTCGTGGTACATCAACCTGTTGAACCATCTCCCGATCATATTTAACTATCTCTTGGATCATCTCGTTCTCGCGGTTGTTGAAAACACCCGAGTTCAGATCATGCTGAACTTTGTGCATCAGGATTGAGTTCTTCTTGCCTGCAATGACAAAGAGACAGAAAGTAGCACTGTTGCTGAAGTAGGCACTGAGGTTGCTGTAGGAAAAAACAGCCTTAGTTATACAAGTCTGGTCCCCTAGTATTATCCTGCCTTCTCTTATTCTCAGTGAATTCTACCAGAGACAGAAATAACAGCTTCACTGTTTACCTTTATCCTATTCCTGGCCATGATGGATATAGTAGCCTATAAGTGGAACTATCTGCTGTTTGCTCCATGCACAATATCCATCACTGACAACACACACAAATAGAAAGCGAAATAGAGATCATCTTATATTTTGCACTGGTGGGGATATGGGGACAGTGTTTATGCCAGCCAGTGTTTTTGCAGAGTCACCGCAGCGCTGACAGTGTGAGAGAGAATATGTCTGTGGCCAAAGCATTTGTTTATTTCTGCCTCTGTCTATGGATGGACCACCTGTGTGTAATTAGAGTGCGCACGTGTTCTTGTGTTTTATTGTACATGGCTGGTGCTTGGCAGGCGTTTGCCAAGCACCAGGGAAAATAAAAGTTATTTGGATATAACTCCAGCTCTATGTGTGTAGCCATTCAACAGGCCTCACCTTTTCTTAACCCCCACAAGTATGGAGCTTACAAGACAACTGATGCACCTTTTCTAAATTAGATGGTAGCATGCCCAATACGAAGGAACAGCAAGCTCACAGCTTGAATACTTGGGTGTAATGGGTTACACTGCGTACCAAGAGGCCGAACAGAGACATTATCATCTCAGCTGTTATTATGGTGACAAAAACCACATGCTTGAGCAGTTGCTGTATCTGCGTTTGACCTGACTGCAGTGTGCACTTTTTGTAGCTGATAGAAAAACCCAGGTATGTTATGTACCCTCACTTCCTGTTGTGAAGGGGAAAGGCTCAGCAAGTTGTCTGTGTCGGCTACATCAGAATCCCAAATGGACTGTCTGTACACACTGCTCTCTACACTCACACAGATGAGGGGACACCCTAATGTAAGAAGAGACACACCAAACGTGCTTGAATGCAAGACGGAACGCACAGACCTGCAGTATACAGAAAGGACATGCAACAAATCCTGCCAGGTACAACCTCTTATGATCAAGACTCAGCTGTGTATGGCATCCAGACTTCCCAAGCATTTTCTCACCAGTTCACCCCTCAAAGGATCTTTGTATATCAATTACTGTGTCACACTGAATTTGTGAAGAGCACTTTGTTTTTCTTGTAAGCCTCTGGTGAACAAAGATTCTAAAAACACAGGAAATGCTTGTTAAATTAAAGTCATAGGGGAGTGTGGTAAACAACAACAAAACTATATCAAAACGTCCATTTACAAACTCTCACACAACCCCTGCAGTATAATCCAATGCTCAGTAATGCTCAGTACCTCCCAAACAGACAGCTCTTCCTGACCAGGAACTGAACTGAAAGTGAAACTTATTTATGCTCTCTTTAAGGACAGACTCCATTGACAAAAATAGCAATTTTACCTCACTGAACACGGGAGCTGCTGGTCTACCTCTGCCTCCTTCAGTTTTTTTTTTTTTTTGGGTGAGTCCAAACTAACCCTGTAGAACTCCAAAGTCACACATTAACACAAATAAACTATTGAGGCAGCAGAAGACCAGCAGCTCCTGTGTTCAGCGAGGAGGCTTTGAAGAGAGCGCAGATAAGTTTCACTTTCAGTTCAGCCCCCCACTGGACAGGGCTATCTGTTTGGGAAGTACTGAGGTTATGACCGGATAAATGAGACTTGGATTGTACTGCACAAGTTATGTGATGTGGCAACACAGTGGTGCAGTGGTTAGCATTGTCACCTCACACCAAAAGGGTTGCTGATTCAAACCCAGGGTGGGGTTTTGAACCTGGTGTGGGGGAGCCCTTCTGTGTGGAGTTTGCATGTTCTCCCCGTGTCAGCATGAGTTTTCTCTGGGTACTCCGGCTTCCTCCCACAGTCTAAAGACATGCAGGTTAATTGGTGACTCTAAATTGTCCGTAGGTGTGAATGTGAGCATGAATGGTTGTCTGTCTCTATGTGTCAGCCCTGTGATTGTCTGGTGACCTGTCCAGGGTGTACCCCGCCTCTCAACCAGTGTCAGCTGGGATAGGCTCCAGCTCCCCGCGACCCCCAACAGGATAAGTGGTTACAGAAAATGTATGAATGAGTTGTATGATTGTGAGTTGTTAAACACAGACTCCCATGACTTCAATTTGTCAAGAATTTTCTCCGCTTTTGGATTCCCCATTTACCGGAGACATGTGAGAAAAAGTTTTCCTGACAAATTCAAAGTAACACGAGGTGAGTAACTGATATACAAATTGTCATTTGGGGGATAAGCATTCAAGTGACATTGATGAAGGATATGAAGGCTATGCCATCTTCACAACTCACTTAAGCTTAACAACTCTCATGTGGCATCAAGCTGTGAATAGGCTTTTAATGCTCATGACCTCTCACCCGTAAGTACAACTGTGGAAACTTCTTGGTAGAGTGCACTTAAGACTGAAATAGCAAGTCCAAGTTTCCCTCTGATTTTCTGATAGATTAGAGAAGGACGTTTGTGGAATCAGCCTGAGTGCTGTTAAATGTAGACTGATGACTGAACTGTAGAATCCCGCTTGGTCCTGGAAAAAGGCTGCATGGCTATAGCCAGGCGAAGTAATGCCAGATAGAGATGTCACAGCAGGAAAGTGTGTGAGAGAATCATCACATCTGATCTCACATGGTTTCATCACAGGCTGCGCCAGTAAAAGAAAGCAGTATGTGCGTCACAAAGTGGTGAGGTTCAACCCCCCCGGGTTCTCACCGCTTTCAGGTAAGATGAGTGTGTTAGAGACTGCTGTGTCTGAAACCTGCTGAGAGTTGAATTTACAAGTTCCACCTCTGACGTAATGACCAGGAGGGGCGATGGAGGAGGTTAACAGAGACATCGCTCTTCCTGATGGAAAAGGAGAAGGAGCCTATTTGGGGAACAATTCTTTCTAACCAGTGAATCAATTGCTTGGACATGTGGAGAGAGGTAACTGATGGCAGATCAGTTGAAGAGAAAATGAGACAGTTGAACCAGGTGGGGTGCTTCTCGGAGTTAGACACACATTAACCTCTGCACAGCTGAACCAGGCTCAGGTTTAGATAAAGTAAGAGAAGCAAGACTTTTCCTTGATAGATGCTGTTATTTGTTTTATTCTAGATTTTACTGGATTTTCTGCAGGATAGATGGAGTTGGCACTCTGACTTTACCCCGGCCTGCAAACAGCTGATGTGAGGGCCGAAATGTTAGAGCAGCCAGCCAGTGATGATGACGACGATACTAAAGGGCAGTCACAGGGCTGCTCTCTGCTCATAAATTCTGCTGGGGGAAAAGGTTGTGACCAAAGGCTAGACTTCAGCTGCTTGCTGGCCTTCTTAGCTGCATCCAGATGATCAACCATCTGCTGTACATTGGGGACACAGGGGGCCTCATAGGAGCTGGGCATGTAGAGACATGTGCATGTGCCTGTGGGCAAGTTGAATAGCTCATATGGCTCTTATGCATTATTGTCCCTTGGTTCTTCGATGCAGCAGGCGGCCTAGAAAGCTGGCAATAAGCTAGGCTGTTAGTCAGCACAACAGCCCGAGTGATACCCATGTATAAAGAGGTCCAAAAGGCTGATGATGAACTGTAACACAGTCAGCTGCCTGGCCAGAAGGAGAAGGACGGGAAGCAGATCCAGACTGAGCATGTTGCATGGGTCCACCTGTGGACTAAAAACACAGTTTGATAGTCAAGGCATGGTGACAATGTCCCCTCTATGGGTTTGAAAGTTGGATACAGAGGAATCTCCATTTGTTGTGCTGCATCTTGGAAAATCCCAGGAGTAACATTGAGAGAGTTCTTCTTAAAGGAGCATGCCATGATACCAGAAATTCAGTAGTTGACACCAATATTAATCCCTTGATGTAAAGTACTAGTCGGTGTGGGTTCAACACATTCCCACTCTGATCTCGTCACATATTGACGTGTGGTCATGGACTTTCCACGTCCAGATACAACGTGAAAGGTACCCTGGGTGTGTTGGTTGTTGACGTTCTGGGGCTCCGTGTCAAATTTTGCCTGTTACATGCATTGCCTTCTTTCAAAACACTTTTGTTTTCACAGGAAATCTACCGTTTACATACAGTCTCTTTCAAAATAAACAGACTACATAGGTACAACACCATGACTTGATGTTTTATTTCCCTCAACAACTAACGCGCATAATTGGGTTTAGGAAACAAGAACAGGGTTTGACTTTATAAATTTACGGGACACCAACACTGCTCTCCCGCATGAAAGTTGGTGTTTGTTGGACCTATCCACCACCTGCCCACCCTACTCGGACTTTTGCCGCCTTAACTTTTGTTCTTGTCCCACCGCGTTTCCCCCTGATGCGACCAGCCACTGTTAACATATGACAGCAACTGGCCACGTATAATGCAGACATCAAAGGACAGCTGTTTTTGTCGGAGTCTGATGCTGGAACTAACAAGCACCAGATTCCGACGACTTTGGAGTGAGGCTGGGTTGTTGGGTTCATGAGATTTTGTGGGCAAGGAAACAACATTTGATCCAAAGCTGAACATTTTTCAACTCTCTGCGACCAGAAAAACAACACAGAACATGCAGCACTAAGCACAGAATAGACACTCAACGCCTTGTCACATTGCTCGCATTTGGTGCGGTGGTGCGGTGCGCATTTTTCGGTGGCACCGACCCAGTGCAACCAGGCTTCTATCACTCTTGGGGAGTCATGGATGGAAAACAGATTCTGTAGGTGATACCTTAGCATGACAATAACTCACTGATGGCACCTGAGGATAAGCTGAAAGAAAAGGGAACTGCGCAAGCAATCATCTGACTGAGACGTAGGCACACAAGTTGTCTGAGGTGCCAATGCAGAGCTGAAGCTGCAAAACTCACACATCAGTTGCCTTGTTGTTTTCACAACAATGCCTATTCATTATCAAGTAACACCTTCATCCCCCCTTAAATCACTGCCATACTGCTCTGTCTGCTGATCTTATGTGGCACTGTGTTTACAATGTGATGCATTAAGGGTTTGAAGACGACGGACAAGGGATTAGCTCATCTCTATGTATAAATGTCACAAAGGTGAAGGAGTGTTTTTATAAGAAATGGATGAATGACTGCTGTAACGAGCCTAGTCCCATCTAAAGTGTGTAATTATAGTCTGTGAGGCTGATCTGACCCTTAAAAAGCACTGCTGGTCACAGATGCTCAGCAACAAAAATATGTGATGGAACTTAAAGATTTGAGTTTGATTGATATTTGAAGCACTGGATTTATAACGAGGACCTCATGGAAATGAATTCAACAATCACTCTTTACATCTGAAAGGAACAAAGCTTGTGTCATTATTTGCAAGTCTGTATTTACATTTCATATTCTTAACATGGCTTTGTTCTGATGGCCCTCTGTGTGTTTGATCCAGATGCTTTTTCTGACAAACACTGCTGACAAAGCTAAACAAAAGAACAAATTATTGGTGATTATTATTCATCACATGGAGCCTGATGGGAATATTTGGTCGGTGGCTCGGTCCTGAAGCAGTTAGACACCCCCCCTAAAATATGTGAGCTGGCTGACTGAAGGCTGCTCGTGTGTGGAATCTGGCTGCTATGGCAACAGCTGGCAGGTGGCGGATGCAGGGCTTTTGTAAACATGGGAAGTGTGGTCATGTGAAAGGGGGATGTGACATCAGAAGCACTGCTGACCTTGGGAGGCATGATGGGAGGGGAGAGGTGTCAGCATTGTGAAGAAAAATAACATGTTTGTGTTTACTTGTTGACAAGTGGCTCCCACGGCTTCACTAAGACAAAGCAGTCTTTGCATGTTTGTGTGTGTGCTTGTGGGTGTGTTTCAAATTCAAAGACAGAGTCGCTGCCGAGCAATCATTTAACAAAACAGTAAACTCATCTGGAGAGAGTACAGAGGCACAAAACAGTGATTTTGCTCAGTGGTTTCTGCCATGATATTCACAAGAGTCACTATGTTAAATATCTGTTTTCAATATGGCAGATATCCACAGAAAGCATTAAACTGCGAGGACAGATTTACACTCAACAAACGACATGACAAATGATTCACAGCCATGAATACATTTTCACCATCGACTCCTTTTCTCCACTGCGCACATCGTCTGTAGGATCATTCACACAGCTGTCAGACAGAGCAGTGATATGACAGAGACATCAAGTTAATGAATGAATACATTTTCCTTATGCTTCATTTCATCTTATGAATGACTCATATACCCATGAAGACACCGTACCTGTGGCTTTTATCAGTGAGACGTAATGCTAATTATCCGTGACTAAATCTCCCAGACACATTTCATAAATCAGGTCTGGATGTAAAGATGAATTTGTTACTTTTGGGACTAAGATATGACAATTATAACGTTAACTTAGTGTGAACCTGAGTTAACTTCTGCCCAAATGGACCAAAAGAAAACTAGAATTACCACTTTGTGGTTGCAAACCCGTCAAGTTAAAATTACAGTTTACATCCGTGTCTGTAAAAATATGCATGCTTCACACACATATTCCCCTTGTTAGCACAGAAGAGCTGTAAAATCAGCACAGTTTCAAGGTGAACACCCAAGACTGGAGTCACCAGTTCACTACTTAATCAGATGTCTCCCCTTCTGTTCCTGAGTTACGGTGTGAATAATAGCCAGAAAATTGTTTTTGCAGAACATTATGACGTCACAGTGAAGTTAAACTTTTGGATATAAAACATCATCACTTCATCATTTAAATCCTATTAAACATTTGTGTGAAATTTTGTCATAATTAGCATAAACATTCCTGATTTAAGGCCAAAAACATGTTTTGTTAGGTCACAGTGACCATGACCTTTGACCTTCAACCACCAAATTCGAATCAGTTCAGTCTTGAACTGATTAGTCTTGACTCTAAGTGGATGTTTGTGTCAAATTTGAGAAAATTCCCTCCAGGTGTTTTTGGGATCATCATGACCTTTGATCACCAAAGTCTAATCAGCTCGTCCTTGATTCTAAGTAGATGTACCGAATTTGAGGAATTTATCTCCAGATGTTTTTGAGATATCACATTCATGAAAATGCGACAAACAAGGTCATAGTGACCTTTGACCACCAAATGCAAATCAGTTCATCCTCAAGTCAAAGTGGAAGTTTGTGCCAAATTTAAAGAAAAAGTCTCAAAATGTTCTTGATATATCACAAGAATGAGATGGAATCAAGGTCACAGGAATCTTGACTTTTGACCTTTGATTACCAAAATCTAATCAGTTTATCTTTAAGTCTGAGGGAGAGTTTGTGCCAAATTGAAAAAAACTCCCTTGATGCATTCTTGGAATATTGCGTTAACAAAAATCAGACAGATGAGGTAACAATGACCTTGATCTCTGACCTATGACCCCCAAAATCTAATCAGTTCTTCATTGAATCCAAGTGGACATTTGTGCCAAATTTGAATCATTTCCTCAAGGCGTTCTTCCCAAAAATATATATGTATGCCGTACGGATGGACAGACAACCTTTAAAGTATAATGCCTCCGGCCGCGGCTATTGCCAGCACAGAAACGTAAAAACAAGGTCAAACTAACCCAAATTAAATCTTGAGGCTGGTCAGTCCCATTGAAAGACCTTATCGGTGACGTACATTGAAACTGATATTGATTTTTTTGAGGCGGTTCTTTAACGTGGTGCTTAAACAGGACAAATGCAGTGTTCACCTGGTTAAATAAAGGTTTATAGCACCACGTTCTACTTCCAAGTATAAATCGTCCAAGCCAAGACATTCCTCACTCTCTGCACTAACACTGTCGGCAACCGGCGTGTCTGTGGGTTGATATCGGTGTTGTAACCTACATCAATGCTTTCTGATGACAGAAATCCATTTAAAAACAAAGGGGAAAGAACACAGATGGACATGCCCTTTAAATAATATCAAATAAAGTTCACTCCCCCGGTGCAGGTTACCAATCCAGGTGGCAAGCTTACCTATCCTGTCCAATCTGTCAATGGCAACCGTCTCAAAGGCCCTCCTCATCATGGGATACTCCTCCAGCACCTCATTGAAATTGTCCACAGAGAGAGAGTACAGGCGACAGTAGGTGTCCGCTCGCACGCTGGCCGTCCGTCTGCCACGGGTCAGCAGACAGATCTCTGGTGAGGTGAAAGAGAACAGACAAGAGACAAAATCACAAAATGGCAGACTGACAGCTTTCAGGGTGTCAGACGGCGACAGAGAAGAGAACAGAGAGACTATAAATATGGAGGGATCTGTTTAGCAGTCTGAAATTGACACCCCCAAAACTCTTAGCCTCAAGCAAATGTGTGATCAGAATAAAAGTGGTTCATGCATGCAGAGGTTCTGTGTAGCCAGTGTGACCCACTGACAGTAAAACTGAGTGTGTTTCCTCCAGCACTGGCACAGCACTGACAGCTGTGTCAAGGAAACACTCTATATTTGGAGATGTGCAGCTAAGCTTCATTACATTCAGTTGTTCCCCTTCCCTTCCCCTAGTATCTTTATCTCTCCTGCTTTCTTCCTCTATGATCTGGGGCTGACGGTTGTCTTGACAACCATATGCCCTCCTTTTCCCCCACCTAAAAGGTCGACCTCCTCTGACTCTCAGTTGGAAAGAGAGGAAAATAACGAAATGCGAGGAGACTACATTAAGAACATACATAAGGGCACTGTGATGGTCTGTTAATGACTGCGGTGTCCCCTGCTGCAAACAGGTCACAAACAAACCGGGACACAGCTCCAAAAATTAGGGTAACACTTAAATCACACATCAGATCTTTATGAACAAATTATTCAAGTTGAATATCTTTACTGATGTACATTGTTATAATTTGTTGAGGACAAAATGATGCAACGATGGTCAATGGAGACCAAAATCATTGACGCACTGAGGGCTGAAAATCTAAGTAAAAAATTGAAATTACAGACTGATCCAACTTGTGTGAATTTTATCACAGCAAATCATAATGTGACTCAGTGGTGTGTATGGCCCCTGTGTGCCTGTATGCACTCCCAGCAATGTCTGGGCATGCTCCTGATGAGCTGGCTGATGGTGTCCAGGGGGATCTCCTCCTGGACCTGGATCAGAGCATCAGTGAGCTCCTGGACAGTCTGTGGCTGTACTTGGCGGCATTGGATGCACTGATACATAACGTCCCATAGGTGCTCTATTGACTTTAGGTCAGGGGAACGAGCGGGCCAGTCAGTGGCGTTCGTCAATGAGTTTGTCATCCAGGAACTGCCTACACACTTTGGCCACATGAAGCTGGGTGTTGTCCTGCAACAGGAGGAACCCAGGGCTCACTGCACCAATGTAAGGTCTTTCAATCACTAAGGATTTCATCCCAGTACCTAACAGCAGTCAGGATACCGCTGGCTATGACATGGAGGTCTGTGTGTGACCCTCCAAGGATATGCCTCCCCAGACTATCACTGACCCAACGCCAAATGATGCTGGATGATGTTACAGGCAGCATAACGTTCACCACAGCGTCTCCAGACTCTTTTCACGCCTGTCACATGTGCTCAGTGTGAACCTGCTCTTATCTGTGAAGACAACGGGGCTCCAGTGGCAGACCTGCCAATTCTGGTGTTCTCTGGTGAATGCCAGTCGAGCTGTACGGTGCTGGGCTGTGAGCACAGGTCCCACTAGAGGACGTTGGGCCCTCATGCCACTCTCAGAGGTTTCAGAGGTCTTACTGAACAGATTTAAGTAACTTTATACAAATATATAAAGTTCTAATGAAGGTCAATTTAAAAAACAAACACACTCTACCAAACTGTTCATTTGTCTTTATGGTAAAGGCAGTGAATCAAGCTGATGTAAATAAATTGACTATTTGTCACAAAACAAAAACACTTTTGATCCTTTATTGTTGTTAATTGACACATGTATTGTTGTCCATAATATATATCTCCTGAAATAATTTCATCAGTGTGATGTTTTACTGTCTACAGCCATGCTCAACCAAACGGTTGCATTGTACCATGGAGTGACTTCTTATCTGTCTCTGTACAACAGATACCGTACATACAGTACATTCACATACACCCACATACTATGAGTCAGGATACAGCAGCTTCAGATTATTTAAGTGTGACCTTGAGCATTACCATGTTATCTGCCAGTCTGATAAAGGATTTATATTTCCTCTGTAGATTAATGATTAATAACCTGCGCAGATTGACGCTCCACTGCTTACCTTACGTTGGTGGTTACGTCAGCAGCTGTTTGAACTGTATGAACCCCTTTAGTCCAAACTCTGACATGTAAGAAGTCACAGCGTTACTCTGTCTATTGATACACTTCGTTATCCTGGATACTGTGAAGTCAAATTAGCTACGTCAGTGGAAAGAAGTTTCTGAGTTTTCTTTCTTATGTAAGTTTTGTCCACTTATGTTTGAAGAAACAAAGGTAAAGTTTTAAGCATTATAGAAGCTCCAGTTTTGTAAGAGTTGTTTAAAAAGCTCCCGACTTCCTTTAATAAACTGTCACTTGGGATCTTCCTGCTTATACAAAACACAACCATTTACATATTGCTGGCATCATTAGTGGGATGTGCTGGGAGAGAATAATATTCTAATGAAACCACTGGGGCTGCGTTAAAAAGCTGTTCAAACCACTGGGTAATCATTTGTAGCTTGTGGATAGGGCAACTGTCACACTCAAATATTATGAAAAATACAGAGATGAGATTCAGGATGGGTGAAGTGAATCTGGAGTGATTTAAATATTCGTGGCACAATGTGGGATCATGACTGCTTTAACCTTTTCCTTTAGCCTGTAGGCAGTGTTTCCTGTTCATATTAGTCTGAAATATAATGTTCAAAATTGTCTTTTATAGTTTTTTGTCTGATATGGGGAAACTCCCTCTCCTGTTTCTGATACCAAACATATTCTGTCCCTTATTCTCATCTTCTAGATTCTGAAAATTTATGCCAGATTACTATCTAAACCCCTCCTAGAGTCGCCAGGCTGTAGACACAGCTATGACTCACATTTTAGTTGACAAAATGTTGAAACATTTTTGGGCCTACAACAAATAGGTTACACATTTTTACAATCTGATAATGTAAGTCACTCAATGACACCGACTCCTGTGTGTGTATGGCGAGAGAGGAGAGGGAGAGACGCTGTGCTGCTGCCAGAGGAGCCGCTGAATGAGTTCCCTCTGAGCGGTAACTCCCTAAAAGAGTCTGAGAAGTCTGGGGCTGTTCATAAAACATTCAGGACGCCACAGTTTATTCCACACTACTGAAGCTGCTCCTCTTTTTGGAACCACCTCAAAGTCGGTAATAATTTCGCTTTCAGCCATGCTTGTTGTTGCCGTGGGTAACAGGATGACATCAATATGTCAACAAGTGAAAATATCGCGAGTATCAAGATTTGAATTTTTCACATCAAATTAAAAATTATACAGGTATTATCATGAGTGAGGTGATATGGCACACCCCTAGCCTACAACAAAGATAAATGAAAATTAAAATGTTCAGAGATAACTATGATTCACTTTGATGTAGCCTAATTTTTGGTGAAAGCCACAGGGAACCATTGGGGAGGGGCCAAAGAGCCGCAGGTGGCTCCAGAGCCGCTGGTTGCCGACCCTGATTGAGAGAAATTACTTCTGTGTGAGTCTATTTTGTTTTGTTTTTTTGTAAGGAAAATCCTGCATTGCATATCTTTTATATCAAACCAGCTTTAAATTGTTTACACTGACCCAACACTGGCCTCTTTGTCTGTACTATTATCAGTATAAATGATTTAATTAGAAGAAACAAATGTGACTATGAGGCAACAAAGTTTTGGCAGTTCAGACCAGTCACATCAGCAGCAACTGCAAACTGACGGAGCAAACTGCAAACTCTGTGTCCAATATTTTCAGCAGTTATCTAATGAATAAATGCTACTGTAAGTCTTGTGATGGCTCCGGCTGGACAAGTGGTGCATTGTTCTGTCTGACAGCAATTTTGGACAAACAGCCGGAGGTTAAGCTGCAGACTCAGCCACAGAAAACTGTTTACAAAGCTCTGTCTTCTTCTAAATACATTAATACAATAATGGAGCCAGTCCAGCCAAAGTTATAAAAATAATACAGAAAAGAAACTGTAGCATGTGTTGAATCTGGGGCCCAATGATTCCTACACTTACACAGCTAAATTCTAAAAATACAAATTAGAGCAAAGTTTGGCCTGACGTCACCATCTGCTTACTGCGACTTATTAATTGAGAGATTTAGCCACTAATACACACTGCACCACACTGCGCTGGTTAAACCATCTTGTTCCTCCAGTCCGACCCTGCTGTTGGCTTTGTGTATAAAGAGGGACCTGTGATTTCCTCCCTTCTGGCAGAGACAGCTCTGAACAATCTATGCTTGACATTACAAATTGCTCCGTCATCACCGTGGTACTGTGCTAATTAGGTGATATTAATTGGATGTGTGTACGTGTGATGTGTCTGTGCATGTGTGTGTGCGCCATGTGTCCGTGCAACTCCAACTGCGCCCTGGGCAGCTGGCACATCAACATTACTGCTGGTGAACTCTGGTCTGCTGCTGTGGGCACCGGATGTTAAAAAATGCAGCCCGAACCATCAAACCACGAAAAAAAAAGCAGTGTGTGGGTGTGTGTTTGTGCACGCATGTGTGGGTTTATGGGTGGCGATGGCAAGAGAGGCACCACATGTTTCTAAACAGCCACAGAGGAACAACAGCCTGGGAAAGTGGGACAGACATGGCTGTGAGGCAAGACTGCACAAGAAGTCCAAGTAAAATGTCAGGGTTTCTTTTTTTTATGTTACTGCTTGTTGCTACGATTCTTATTGAAATAGTAAACACACACGTCTGTGATGTTACTGTAGTGGATTATTTTGGGACTATAAGAGAGAACAACACATGCCTGGAAGCATCAAATAGAATAGAATAATTAATATAAGATAACAGAACGTAACAAGATAGAGTTCTGTTGTATCCTATTGTACTATAATTCTTTTTTGTTTATAAATATTTAACCTTCTCTTCTATCTGTTGTGGTCTGCGCATGGTTTAAGTCACAGAGGAGTGATATAACAACACACTAGGAGAGAGTTATAGAATAAAACATAAGAGTACATCCAGGGATGCACGATAACATCGGTATGTCATCAGTATCGACTGACATCAGCTTTTAAACGAACTATCAGAATCAGCCAACATGCTTTTTCTTATTTTGCACAGTGAATAAATATTAGATACACTGAAAAGTATTGTATTTCATGTCTCCATCCGCTGGTGGGCCATCATGATAAGAGTATAAATGTATAATATGATATTTATTCCACCACAGAACAGACTTGATGATCATAAAATTAGGTAGGGAAAGAGTGGATATATCGATATCTGTATCAGTTATTGGTCAAATAAGGTATTACATATCAGAATATCGGATATCTGCAAAAAATCCAATATTGTGCATCCCTAATATTATCTATTGTAATTTGTTATGTAAAAAAACACAATAGAATAATGTGATAAAACAGACCAGACTAGAACATGGCAGAATAGAATCAAGCAAAGTATACTCAAACAGAACAAAACCAACCAGTATAATAAAACTAAATATAAAGAAATATGAATTTAAAAAATCAGAGGAGAGCAGAATAGAGCAGTAACTGATGATCTAAAGGCGACAAAGACATCGACGTACCTCCAAAGTAGGAGCCGTCCATCAGCTTCATGCCTATGCTTCCTTTGGTCAGGACGCTGACCACCCCGTGCTGGATGAAGTACATCTTCTTACCGATGGTGCCCTCTCTGATGATGTAGTCTAGAGGCTGGAAGACTTCAAATCTCAGTTTGGTCAGCATGGCCGTCACAAAGTTGGGATCAGCGTTGGCAAACAGCGGCATGGAGGCCACCAGCTTACGGCAGTTGAAGTTGACGATTTCCTAAATTTTAACAGGAAATAGCAGCGGATCATAAAGCTGTGCTGGATTGTTTGGCATGTATGTTACACTTTATAAAAGTCTCCATCTGTATTGAAGCTTTCTTGCAGCAGTGCTAAAAAGATTAACTCCAACATCAGAGGAAACAGTCAGCTGTGGAAAGTAGGTGATAAGATTTAGCTTTGTTTTTGGGGCTGGTCTGCTTCGATATATCAGGATAAACAACTTGTGAAACTACTGATTTTATGATTGATTCAAAGTAAACACAACGTTTTATTATTTTCATTTCTGTATTTGAAAAAAAGAAAATAATCAGTGTTAAACAATGTTTGTATAATCACATAATAGTAACACAGTTTCCTGAGCAAACACACATGTACATGTTTAACTGTTTTTTTTTTTAATTACCCCGAGGGACCCTGGCACAGCTCATTCGAGTATTCTCCCTATTTTCCTCTTCATTTTCTGTTACCTTAAGCGTACTTCAGTCTGTCCTTGAAGCAAGAGGACCTTGTTTACTGTAAACTGCAGTAAACAGTGTTTGCTGGCAGCAGGAAAAACAACTCTCGGGTGCGTGGGAACATAAAGTCCATGTGAAAACCACTTCAAACCCATCTGTTCCTTTTCTTTTAAAACCTAGTTATTTTTCAGTGAGAACTGGAGGCACTTGAAGGTAACTTCATTGACTACCTAGCGAGTGAGTAAATTAAGAACAGTTAATGAGTAAATCAATACAGAGAAGGCAGGAAGTGACATTTTTAACCACCGGGTTTTTCTACTGGAGACCGTAGCTGAGCATTATAATGAATTCATTCCAGTCCACTTCATCAGCAGAGAGCTGAGAAGTGTGTGTTTGTGGGTGAATGAGCACATTATAGTGGATGCTTGGGTGTTTTCATACCTCGCGCAGCGGCTCATTAAGCTCCTCCAGGATGCTCTCCTCATCAAACATCTTGCCCTGGTATCTGTGCTCGTAGTAGTCATGGATTTTCTGTCGGAAGTCGGCCGGTAGTTTGTGGAACGACATGTACTGCTCCACTTGTTTGTACTGGAGGATGGAGAGAGGCATGAGAGATAGCGGTGAGGAGAAACAGCAGCATAACTTGATTAAATCAGGAACTCTTTTGTTAATTGTGACGGAGTTTGTCCTACTTTGCAGCGTCATGTGCAGCTGTGGGGACACCATGCATTTCTCATGTATCCTCAAAAAGATTTTTTTCCCAGTGCGTCTCGTCATGTGTGCAGTTATAGAAACGTACAGCTCTGCAAACATGACAATCCTGCGACCCATTTATACCTCGTAGCTATGGGAGGAAAACAGTGATGAAGCCGTTAAGGAAACATGACAGCTCTGTTAAGCCCTTGAGGATTCATCACGCTCTGCTGTGTTTAGAGAAAAAAGACGCTGCTATTGTACATCTCAACAGCAAGTCTCTCTTTGTACTTTGGCGTACCAAATGCTTTATTTTGAAGGGACATATGTACAGAAATTTATCAGGCTTTCCACAGGGAAAACATGACTATTACTGCTCTGTGATTTTCATAAGTAAAATATATGAAACAACTCTAACATGATCTGAAAAAAGACACAGGTAAATAATTAAATGGAACCAGTGGGCATCTGTGTACTCAGGTTACTATTCTCAGAAAGGAAGATGTTTGCTTTTTATGCTGGATTTGATAAATATGTAACTACGTACAGAGAAAAAAAAAAGGAGGCTGCCTGCAGCACGTCGTGTTCGCTCACCCAAGTGATTCACACCATCACATATTCGCTACTGTTATGTTTATCTGCATCGAATGCAGCCAGAATGTCCACTTCTCTCAACTCATTATGACGCTCCATAACACATTTCATGCCTGGATTCCCTGTGAAAATAGCAGCCACTGGATCTACTGTATGGCTTCTGCTGTGAGGTGGAATTGCATGGCACCGTGTCAGCTGGGGAGTAAATCTTGCTATTATTCGCCATTCTATGTACACAAATGGCTTTTGGGGGATGTTGTATTCATACCAAGGAAGATGGGACATTGTGTGCCGGTTTCACACATCACCACCTTCCTGCACCACCTGGCTTGTGTGTTAGAACAAAAGGCCAAGAAGATAACTCAAAGTAGCAGAGAGCTGTTCACTTCCTGTTATATCAGCAGCAGATTCGCTAACACTTCAAAAAGATGCAGCAAGATGGCTTTCAAGCCAATCACAGCGCAGAGACGGCACTGGCCAGGGTTGTTAATGACCTGAGGTCAAATATGGATATGAAAAAGCTCTTTGTATTCTACTATATCTTACTGCAGCCTTTGATACAATCTACCACTCAAATCTTTTAGGAAGACTTCACAGTCTGGTTGGCCTCTCTGGTGCTGTTTTGAACTGGATTAAATCTTATCTCTCTGACAGAGAATTTGAAGTAACAATGGATAAATGTTCATCAAAAAGTTATAAACTGGATTGTGGGGTCCCCCAAGGTTCAATTTTAGGTCCAACACTTTTTAATCTTTACATGCTGCCACTTGGAAATGTCATCAGGAGGCATGGCATCAGTTTCCATAGTTATGCTGATGATACACATGTGTACATCCCTGTGTCTCCTGATGCTTTGGGGCCATTTGATGCTTTTTAACTGTATTTTAGACTAGTCTTAGTTATTTGTCCTGAAGCTCAGAGAGAATCTCAATGCAAAACTGTAAGAACAGGCACTAAAACCCTGTTAGCAAGTGAAAACCTTGTTATCTTTGATTTGAATCTTAGTTTTGTAGCACATTTTAGAAGTATAACCAAAACTGGATTGAGTGCGACCGTTTCTTTCCCAAGCCAATGCAGAGACACTGATGCATGCTTTTATCACCTGCAGAATTGACTACTGTAATGCTCTACTTTTTGGTCTTCCTAAGAAAGACATTGCTCATTGTTTTTATTATGTAAAGCCCTCTCTGTTGCATTGTGTTTGTATGAAAAGTGCTATATAAATTAAGTTTTACTGATTGATAGACTGATACAAGAAGAAAAATACAAAAGCACACGAGCAGGAATAATATGAATGGATCAGATTTTCATGGAGCCAAAGCTGTTTCTGAAACAGATCAATACTGTGCAATACTGGCTTTAAAATGTTATGTAAGGTCTCGCTCTCACCCAAGCGTTTGTGTGTTTAACAGTGCGAGTCATCCCTCTGTGGGATAAACTGTCAATTGGATGAGTAGTAGATTTCTAGTGGAGGGGTCAATGGAGAATCTCCCCTGTTCAACACCACAACAAGATGCAGCTTAAATCTCCTATACAGAACTCAAACATGATGTTTGGATAACTAATGCTCAAACAGCCATACAGTGCCATTTACAGCCAGTGAAAAAAGAACTTGATTGCACCCTGTCAAGCAAAGCCGTCACTGTTTACAGCTCACCTGTGGTTTTGCAGCATCTGTATTAATCAGCAGAGTTAGAATTTTTTAAAGTTATAGTTGTCTTGGCTGTCAGTTTTCAGTGTTTTAACCTCAACTGGGGAATAACATGTTCGAGAAACAAACAGAAAATGACAAAATAAGACTGTGCTGAGGAAATCCTTTCAATTATCAGTTGAGTAAACTCAGAAATGGTTCACACAACTCAATCAGTTGACAGTGGAGGCAAATGAAAGGAAAACCCTGGATGACTGTGTAGGGGAACACGTGCATGTACCTCCATACGGGGTACAAGGGGTCAGTGAACGATTTAATGAGTAATGGTGTGAATCATAGTGGGCAATATCGATTTAAAGGAGCACTTCACCTTGCACATGACCATTTGTACATCAGTGACTCACCCAATGTTACAATGAATTCATGAGGAAAGCTTCATTTTTCTCACATGCCTTCATGAAGAATGAAAAATTCTTGATAAATTCAAGTAAAAGGGGTCAATGTGTAACAGCAGCAAAAATAATCAAAGCATTTGTTTACATACTCTCACACGACTCATGCAGTATAATTCAAGACGCATTTATCCAGCTGTATGCTCAAAATTTCCTAAACTGACAGCCCTTTTGACAGGAAACTGAACTGAAAGTGAAATTTATCTTTGCTCTCTTCAAAGCCAGACTCCATTGACAAAAACAATAACCTCCATTTTACTTCACTGACCACAGGAGCTGCTGGTCTACCACCGCCTCTATCAGTTAGTTTGTTTGTGTTATTGTGTGACTTTGGTGTTTAAAGGGTTAGTTCAGATTCACATAAGTTGAAGGGTGCGTTCCAAATTGCATACTTGTTCCTTTTACTTTTAGCATGTACTGCAGCTGCCCTTAAAAAGTACGTACTTTTATATGTGGTATGCACACAATCGGGACATACTATGGTCTCATAACTTTACATCCTGAACCTTGACCCTCTTGCTTTTATATCCCTTACAATGGGAATAAAACAAACGCCACTTGCCGAGTTCTCCACAGACGGCGATCAACATGGAGAGCTCAGCTGTTGTTACTTTGTGATGTATGTACTTTAACTTTTAAGTTATTACTGCAGAGATTGTAGATTCTAACATACTATATTTGCGATAGTGAAGTTACATCTTCAGTTCTCTGCCATTGTTATTTTTATAGTTATACTGCTTTTGTCACTAGAGTCTGGCTTTGAAGAGAGCATAGATAAATGTCGCTTTCAGTTTAGTTCCCGTCTGAAGGGGCTGCCTGTTCGGACTGGATGACTGACACTTGGATTATACTGCATGAGTTGTGTGAGAGTTTGCAAGCGGATGTTTCGATATAGTTTTGCTGTTGATAAACAAGGACAACATGACTTCAGTTTATTAAGAGTTTTCTCTGGTTTTGGATTCTTAGTCCAGAGGAGGCATGCGAGAAAACGAAGTTCATCATAACATAGGTTGAGTGATTGATATACAAATTATTGTTTAATTGGTGAAGTATTCCTTAAAAGAGGAAGTGTTTAATGTCACAGATACTTGGAGACTATGTCAGCAAACACCAGAGGCTTGTGATGGCCTGTGATGGTCACAGCCACACATGGAAATGTTTTCCCAGTTCACACTCTTTAAACTTAGTTTGTTATGTACACAGGTTACTTTCATTTATGGTCAACCATACCTACAATTCACATCACACAGCTGGTTTTTGCTTTAAGTGTACACATTCTGGCATTGGAGGGTTACACAAGCATGATATTAATCATCTGTTTCTTTGTCTTTGAGTTACCGTGGTTGTTTGGGGAGGTCCCTTCCTGGGGGAGCAAAAGGTGCGGCTGAGTGCTGGGGGCTCTTAAATCTTGGAGCCAATTTATTGGATCAAACCATGTGCTGCCATGTCATGGGGGGGATTTGAGTTTAGTTAGTTTTGCTTTGTGCTTTTTAAGTTATAGTTGCCGTCCATTTTGGTTACCCCCTGTGTATTATTTGGTTTGGCCAAGCCGCTGTATTATGCTCCCTGTGTGTCGTTCTGACAGGTCAGTTTGTTCAGTTAACACCTTGTTTAGTTATTATATTGAGTATAGTTATATCATGTCGACCTCTTTTAGAGGCCTAGTTATTCATTTCTTGGAATGTTAATTTTTTGGGTAAATAAAAACCCCCAGTTTTGTCAACAACTCCTGCTTTGTCCCTAACAGACACCTTTTGTCTTTCCTTTAATTTGACACCCATCTGTATCTCATTAAGTCACTAGACGGCCAATAGAAACCTTCAAAAAGACTTAACTGAAGTGTGGAAACAATGCAGTAGATATAACTGAGGATAATCTTCAGCTGCCTCCTTGTGTACACACTCCATCCATTTCTTTAATCATCCAGAGTGCCGATACACTCTCACCACGCAATCACGATTTATAAGGACACGCCATGTATGGAGGACCAGCAGGGGCGCTGACAGTGACCTTGCTTGTAACAGGCGATGACAGGTGCATGGGATAGGATGGCTCCCTGTGCGGGAAATTACACTGTGTCACACTGTAAGGTGACATATGGGTTAGAGAAGAAAATGGAGGCTTGACCCTGGTGGCTTGGGTGGCACAGCAAATCACAATATCCTTTATATAGCACATACTGGCTGTCATAGTGGGACATCATTAATTTTGTTTCTCTACAGGAGGATTTTCTCCCCCATAATATAAAGCAACGAGAGGTTTTTCACGACAGAATGTGAGAATTATATAAGAACTGCAGCATCGGTGGAAGAGAGTGACATTTATCCTTATTTTCGGGAAAACTTAATTTCTATTTAGATTACTATAAATCCACTCTATCTCCTATAATCCTCCTGCTTTTTATTAATTTTCCACATACTCTTTCTTTGCCTTTCCCTGTCTCTTCCAGGCACTTTTACCCAATGATTACCCAGTATAAGACTGTTCTCCAGTGTGATGCGTGTCCTAACAAATAAACACCACACACACACACACACACACACACACACACACACACACACAGCATGACCTTATACATGACAAAATGAAAATCTGAGTGGATCACTTACTTTAATGAACCGCATTATGAAATTACATCTGCAATAACAATTTACTGCATCCCTTTTCTTTCTTACGTAAACCAATTTCAATCTCGATCTCATTCAGTCTTAATTAATTGCCTCGAGCCACGGTTCATTTAGCATGAAAAGCGGTGGCAGCGCTAAATGAAAACCTTACAGGGTGTCATCTTCAGCCCCCTGTTCAGATTCCTAACACATCTTGAATGCAGACAACAACACTCTGAATTTTCCTTTCGAACACTGTAAAGAAAAATGAGTTTAGGACATGCGGGGGGGGGGATCCCCAAAATGAACATGCTCCTAACAAATCCAAAACAGACTAAAGACATGTCACTTAAATCTGACAAATCCCGCCCCATTTGCAGTGTGTCAGTAACAATAAAGATGCAGACGACTTCCAGCTCATTCAATCAAGCACGGGGATAAACTGAGAGGCTCCTATTAAGTGTTTCCTGCCTGATTCAGCGTGTGGCAGTCTCAATTAAACTGGAATGGCATCTCTCTCTCTGTCTCTCTTTTGTTCCCCATTTCTTTAAACGTGCTCCTCGAACAAACTGAGTTTTATCGACTTTCTGATTTTTTCAGTATTAGACTTAGATTAGTGACCACGTCACTCAAAAGTAAAAAAAAAAAATCTGTTTCTTCTTAACTACAAAATTTGTTGTAGTGAAGCCGTTCAATGATTCCTCCCATGTTAGAAATCCATAATACATGCTGTGTTACCAGGCAGTCATGATCGTTGCTGTTGCTGAAAAAAAATAAGCATCTGGCACCCTGAACTGTCAATTAATGCTCTGACTCACACTGTCTTACACACTTGAAGACACGTGAACAAATCCCCACATTTATAGCCAGATACTACAAATATTAGCCCTCCAAGACGGCAACTGCTTCTTCCACTCAGTTCAGTTTTTAGCCTTAAAAACACGGACAAGTTGGAGAAAGTGGTCATGTTGTGCTGTAAGATCACTGGTGTTACTTTTAGTAACCTACAGCATCTGTATGAAGAGAGGGTCACCTCCCAGACTCTCAACATCCCCTCCGTGTTGAGTTTCAGATGCTTCCATCACGGTGAAAGTTTTGCCTCCCTAAATGCAGCACTAAGCGTCACAGACTGTCCTTGTCCCATCTGCTATCTCTTATCTTAACCAGCACTGACTTAATTTCCATGATTTACTCCTGACTGTGTGTGATACTAAATACTGTGTGTTATGTATTGTCTCGTCTGTTTAGTTGTACTCATGACTACTGTCTATGAAGCCCCATTACCAAACACTTTCGGTATAGTACCCTTGGAACCAACAGTAACCCTTCTGTCATGGTACCTAGACCCTAGGTCCGTTTAGGAGTTCCACCACAAACAGTACTCTTAAATGTGGGCGTGGTTGTTGTCACTCACTGCTCCGTCCAGAACTAACTGTATTTCCTCATTACCGGTGACACAGATGGAAGTCTGCACCTTGTTTATCGTCCACAGAACGAGACTGCACGCAGACATTTACTGAACACAATAAAGCAGGCTGCAGTGAGAGTCTCTCTCCATGGGATATTTAAAAATAGTGGGTTTGTGCATTTAGTCCTTCTAAGGCAAGCTCAGGGGTTTAGTGTTGCCGGAGCCCACACAAATTGGCACCATCCACAACTTCTCACAGAGGAAATGAAACAAAAGCACGCCAAACTGAACTGAACCATACTGGACTGCTTGTTGGAAACGGGGCTTATCTCAAATTGCCCCTCAGGGACATTAAAGTTTACCTACCTTTGTTTTAAAGTGTCAGCACAAGGGAATACAGACATGTCTAGACATACCATGACATTAAAATTGACGGTTATCATACTGTGAACATATCTATATCTATGATGTCAAAAAAAAAGTAACTGGTCTGAGACACTTAACCTTATTTTAGTTACTTTCAAAAGGGAGACTTTTTACACAAATCCTTACTAAAAATGGTTCCACGTTCCAATTATAGCAATAAAAAGGTTTCTTCAACCAAAAATAACCCCTCTGCTTTTATTCCTTTGAGGGTCATCTTGACTTACAATAATAATAATTCTGTGGTACTGTGATGAAACCGTGATCATTTTTGAGATGGTTATTGTCCTGTAAAACCCTAGTCATAAACCCCGCCCCTTCAATATTATTAATTACTTATTTGATGCAGTAAATATGGGGTTGACGTCATGTCAGCTATGTGTGCCAGTTGCTTGTAATGCTCATAGTCGAGATCAACTCTTGCTCTAAATAACGTCACCAGCACAACATGGCAGCGGCTGTATGTAGGATATTTTTGCTTCATATTTGTACAGTGGTTGGACACAGAGACACGTTGTCCATCTTTTACACAGTAATGGCTCTGACACAGCTGAGACCCTCTTATATTGTATTAATAATGCAGCGTCCTTCTTATAAAATCAAACTTTGCTGTTGGGGATGTACATAAGACTGGACTTAGACTCTCCAGCAGTTCTTATATAAAACTAACAATTGTATTACATTACTGAAATCCAATCAGTTCTGGACTTAGTTAAGGGGGGGTCGAGGCAGCTCTGAGGTTTTTTTATGGGACATAAAGCCTCTAGTTGGTGGCTTCCAAGCATGATCCATGGCTGTCACTGTAAGCTGCCACAGAGGGAAGGGAGAAATTGAATTGGCCCTCCCATTAATGGGCCATGTCACTGAGCGTCACGGCTCAGGATGTGACAAGTCCTATATCTGTGTGTGTGTGTGTGTGTGTGTGTGTGTGTGTGTATGTGTGTGTGTGTGTGTGTGTGTGTGTGTGTGTGTGTGTGATGTCCTGAGTGTATAAAACCCGAGTTGACTTCAGCAGTATCTTTTAGCTCACTGGCTGACAAGCAGAGACAAACCCACAGAAATACACACGTACATACACAAACACACTTTTAGGTATACACAAGCATGCATGCACACACTGACATTACTAGTGTGTGTGTTGATGATGGCATGAAAGACTGAAAAAATAAGGTTTATCCAAGAAAACACTGTATGTTTACATCCAACTGTACAGAGCTACACAACAAAATATTGTGATTATTCAGACAGATATTGTGATTGCAATATGAGCTGCAATTTTAGTGGGAATGATTATTTTTGCATTTAATTCACAGAAAAAAATATATAATTGATGACGATGTGATTTTTGCCAGGTGTGTACCAAACATGCATGCCCCCCCCCCCCCCCCACACCCCACCCAGAATATAATGTGTAGCCTGGAGAATCTCTGCAGCACCACAAAATACAATGCTGAACATTTTGAATGATTTATGAACGCTGCAAGGCCGACGTGTTCATTCACAAGATCAACATTTTTTTGCAAATAATCTTGTAATAGCTTTTATTGTATAAGGAGCTTGAGTTTTAGGTTTTTCCTACGTTTTTCTAGTTCCTTTGTTCTTTCGTTTGTGGGATATGTGACATACGGTGCACAGGCTATTGTCAATGAATGAGAAACACACCCACAGCTGATTGATTCCCCCACACCTGTTCAAACGTGTGAAATGGGTGGAGCCGTCCTTATTTAAGCTCAATGTTTGAAATAATGGTGTTGGACACTCTTGACGGAGATCCAGGAGAACTTTCAGGTCTAGAGTTTGCTTGCTTTGGTCCAAATCAGGGACTAATTTTGTAATAAAATTGCCTAGAGTTGGTTCGTGTTCTCACGGCAGCATTTACAAGCAGACCACATAAAATGCCTCGCATGAAAAAACTGCTCTTGATTGGTCAGAATTTCCATGCCAGGAAAATCAAGTGAGTAGAGTTGAGTGTGACTGAAAACATTTTTATCTTGACTCAAGGTCCACTTAGTAGCAATTTCTGGAGCCTTACAGCGTGTCTGACTCACTGTGAGATTTGGTTGAAAGCTCCAGAAAAAGCAAGTAAATGGACCTTAAATTAAATTAGATTTTTTTTAAGTGTCAGTGACTCAGGTAGTCCAGGTCAGGCCTCAGTGGTCATCCAGGTTAAGAAGTGAGCACTTCCTCAAGTCGCTGTTTCATGTGTCAGGGCCCAATGGATCAGTGCACATCTCCAGAGGCCCCAGGGGTCACATCTCCCTCCTCACACTACTATTCGGACACGCTGCTCTATTGCTCTTGAAGAGGAGGAAGTGATGGGGGAGGAGGAGCGGGAGTGCAGTTACATAATGGCTAATGCCCTCTGTCCATGTGCGGTGTCCGCTGGCAGATGGTGTATTGCCCAACAGTCAAGGGCAAATGGACATATGAAGCAGGGGAGGGCTGGAGGGATGGAGATGGAGATGGAAAAAGTGTTGTGGAGAAACACGGGATGAGGGCACCAGTCACCTAAACGTGAAGGAGGAAATGACAAGGGAACACTGCGCTGCTGCAGTAGTACTTTTTGTGAAGATGCACATCTACAACTTCATGTCAGACACTGTGGTCCTGTCTAAACGCTGGCCACATCATATTCCTACATGTTTAAAAATTATGTTTGAGAATGGAGATGCTGTGATTCCCAGCCAGGGGCACTTGTATGACAGGTGGTACTCCAAGGATTGTGGAGTGTCTTAAGTAATTAAAAAAAAATAAATATAGAAAACGAAAGTGAAATGGTCAGCTGAAAGTAATGTACAAACAAGTAAAATAATTAGTTTAAATCAATGGATAAATGGTTAAAATAATTAGCTAAAAGTAACAGATAAATGCTTGCAAAAATTAGCTAAAAAAATAGATAAATGGTTTAAATAGTTAAACAAGGAATAGATAAAAGGTTGAAATTATTGACTAAAAGTTATGGATGTATGATTGAAATAATTGCCTAAAGGTAATAGATAAATGGTTGAAATAATTGAATAAATGTAGGGATAAATGTCTGAAATAATTAGCTAAAAATAATAGATAAATGGTTGAAATAATTCACTAACATTAATGGATAAATGGCTGAAACAAAGGAATAAAATTGATGGATAAATGGCTGAAATACTTAGCTAAAAATAATAGATAAATGGTAATTAGTTAAAAGTAATAAATAAATGCTTGAAATAAGTGACTACAAGTTATGCATAAATTGTTGAAACAATTGACAAAAAGTAATGGATAAATGGTTGAAATGATTGACTAAAATTAATTGATAAATGGTTGAAATAATTTGCTAAAAGTAACTGGTAAATGCTTGAAATAATAACCTAAAAGTGATAGATAAATGGTTGAAATAAATAACAGTAAGTAGTAAATAAATGGTTGAAATAATTGACTAAAATTAATTGATAAATGCTTGAAATAATAAGCTACAAGTAATGGATAAACAGGTCAATAAATTTGCTAAAAGTAACAGATAAATGGTTAAACTAATAACCTTATAGTAACAGATATATTGGTTATATACTTAACTAAAAGTAACAGATAAACTAGTTAATAATTAGCTAAAAGTAATGTATAACCAGGTGAAATAATGAGCTCAAAGCAGTGAATAAATGGTTAAAAAAGTCCATCTTCTCCCAGTGCAGAGACAAACCAATCTAAACACTAACAATTCAACTGAATGTAAAAATTGTTGACAGCTGGGAACCACTGCTTCACTGTGTTTCTCATTAGCGTCTGTCTCTTTTATCTCACGCTTACGTGTCTCTATTTATATTCCTGTTGCGAGACCTGCTAAACACACCGCTAACCAAACAACATGTGTCCATTGTGATGAAACAGAAATATCACCAGCAACTCTGGAGCCCACAGTAAACAGTTAGAATCCAAACTCTCTTTGGTCAGCGGGGTCTTTGCATGCAGACGGGAGAAGACGCTTAGTGCTGGAGATATTATGACATTTCTGTCTCAACGCTGAGCACGATGCTAACTGTTTACTCTGTGTTGTGTCAACACAAGTCCATGCTGTCGCTAGCATTTACATTATCTTAGACAAAGAATCTGTTTCGTCAGAGAGGCAAGTTTCAAACCATAGCTCCGTCTCCAGTCTGTTATCTGATGGCGGTATTTATTGCCGCCTGCAGTTCAGCATGGTTCAGTTGATTGGTAAATGATGAACAAACAGTCATGGGGGACTGGAGAGGGACGGACATGTTGGATGAGTTGTCTTAGTCCAGCCTAGCAGGGTGTTTCCACTCTGTTCATTATTTCACTGTTGTGCATCATGGAAGAAGAGGAGAATGAGACTGATGGCAGGAACTGATTGCTGCTGACGTAACAGCACTGACAGAGTACAGCTACACAGAACTGACACGAAACAGAGACTCCAGCATAGACTCAGCAGCTCATTTGGCCTTTCTCTCTATTTTTCTTTTCAGTGTCTGAGCTCGCTGCAAGAGCTCGTCCTGTAGACTTGAAGCATTAATGTCAAATAGCCCGTCTGGAAACCAATTACAGTGTGATAGTGCAGCACCTTTTTCAGGTTAATCCTTAAAGTTACATACCAAATATAGTGAGGACTGGACGAAATTTGTAGGAGGAAAAAAACAAAACAAAATAATGTATAGACTCATACAGCAGTAATCCCTCTCAATCATCACCTATGACCCACTAGAAGTTTGTGCTGGTGTATGTCTCTGCAGAGACTCTGCCCTGTGCCTGTTTTGTCTTATTTACATCCTTTTTTCTGTGCTCTGGATGTTCATGGGCATGTACCCATAAACCCATTATGGGGTTGACTCTTACTTTCACTTTTGCTGGTGAGCGCATTAACAAACAATAACCAACAGCAGCTGTGGCTCAGATGTAGGGTGGGTCGCCCATGAATAGGAAGATCAGCGGCTCGATTCCCAGCCTCTCCAGTCCACATGTTGAAGTGTCCTTGAGCAAGATGCTGAACCCCATATTGTTCCAGATGGCTGTTCCATTGGTGTGTGAGTGTAATAGCGTATGGCAGACAGCAACTTGTAGCGTCAGCCACCAGTGTGTGATTGGTAGAATGTGACTTGTAGTGTAAAAAAAATGCTTTGAGTCGCTGGAGTACTAGAAAGGCACTATACAAGTGCAGTCCATTCACAATCCTGCACAGTATACCTTTGAAATGGTGGAGCGTCTGTTTAGGCAGAGATGGGCGTGGCCTTTACTGATCAATTTGGCTTGAACTTAAAAACTCCAGGAAGCAAGAAGTATTCCTCTACAACTTATGGATCAGTACTTGTGAGGCAAAAATTTTGAGTATTGCCACCTCGTGGTACAACTCGATTAAGAACTTTGCCAAACCCTAATCACATCTCGATCTCAGACCTTGATCTACCTTTCTGGCAAATTTCACTAAACTTGCGAATAACTTTCTGATTTTCCTGCAAACTAAAGCCACATTTACACCAAGCACTTTCGGTGTAGTACCATTAGAACTGGTACTTAACCCGAATGGACATGTACCTGAATCCTAGATCTGTTTCGGGTTTCCACAACAGTTTCCACAACAACTCTTAAAAGAAGCCTTGTTACTGCGTAGTAATATCCACGTCAGTGCTCTGTTCAGCTCTCGCTGTATTTCCTATTCACAGGTGATGCAGAGGAACGTCTGTGCCTCGTTCATCGTCCACAGGACAGGGCTGCATGCTGACGGTTTCAGAATGAAAAAGAACAGACTGGAGTGTTTACAGTCTTTGTGTTAATCGATTGATTAATCCTTCTAGAACAAGAGTAACGGTTCTCTCTTGACCAATCAATGGACTGCAGTGTTCCTAGCATCACCTTTTAGTATCCGATTACTATGCTAGGTCCATTCTCAACAAAGGGTAATGAAAAACGGAACTGAATGGGATGGTTCTGTTGGTATCATCCATAACTTTTGAAAATGAAAACGAAAGGAAAGGGAAGTTATTTTGTGCCAATATTTGATATGCCGATACATGACAACTTATTTGACCGACAACCAATACTGATATCAATATATCTACTTTCTTTCCTGCCTAATTTTAGTGATCATCAAGTCTCTTCTGTAGTGGAATTAACATTGTATTATGCATGCATACTCTTATCATGACGGCCCACCAGCAGATGGAGACATTAATGACTTTTCAATGTATGTAATATTCATATGTTGTGCAAAATAAGAAAAAAACACGTTGGTCGATTCCAATATTTCCATATTTTTAAGCCAATAGCAGCTGATACCAAGCTGATGTTATCATGCATCCCTAATAAAAACACACAAAAAATCGTTCTAATGTGTAACAGACTGACCTGCTGCTCACTGGGAACGAGGCTAAACAGAAAGGCACAGGCAGAGGCAGTAATATAACCTTCTTTGTGGAGACGACGAACTTTGAAAGTAGCACTTAACTAAACAAAGTTTATCACAGGAAAGCAGAAAGAATGAAATAATGAAAGGCGAAATAATGAAGAATGAAACACAACGAAGATGTAAAAATAGAAAACATGATCAAAAGAAAAAGAACTTTGGAAAATGAAATTAGATTTTAAAAAATGCATAGAGAAACAACACAAGGTTAAAAGTTGGCAAGATCAAAAGGCAATTAGATAAAAGCAAGTCTATGAGAGGAGTGTATTTTGAGAAGTGGATTTAAAAGATGGTACTGAATTAGCAAGTCTGAGTTCTTTAGGCAGTCTGCAGATCTGAGGCCGCTGACTGAAAAACGCAATCACTGTCTGAGGGTCTCAAGTTAAAATCCGTCAGAGAAGTCTGTGTGATAAATAGTTAGGGTGGGTTAACCTAAATATTATATTTAAAAGTTCAGTTTCAAGATGTCCTCTACACTCTGGATGATCACTGTCCACTATTTTTTTTAAATTTTATCCTGGGTAACGGGTCATTATTTTCTGAAAAGAGACGTTTCTGTTGAACTTTGAATTACTTTGTCTTTCACACGCAACAAAGACCCATTATGTGTTTATATATCCACTGTGTACAGTGCAGATGGATGTTGTACCCCAGATCCATTGATAATGCATCCATTCCCTGCATCATTAACCATTCTCATGAATCTGACACATACATACTGTAGCTTCATTACTTTTTCAGTACCACCACAGCCCCTCCCGCAGGAGTGTTGGTCCGCTATAAACTCAACATCATCATGGATGCTCACTGAAATCATGACCCAGAAAGTAAAGCAAGATTACTATCTCTTCAACAAGATGCACAGCCAAGCCTCAAGAGCCAGAAAACAAACAGAATAAAGCTACACGTTGAAGCCAAAAAACACTATATGATTCAATAAGAGGGACGTAAACCTGATCAGTCTTTGTTCCAAACATTGGCCAGAGGCTTCGACTAAACAACAAAGCTCAACCAATCACTCTGATGTGCATGTGTGTGTCTGCACGCATGTGTACGAGTGATAGATAGCACAAGACATCTCCACATCACGCAGGATCTAAGGAGGCTAACAAGACGCAGAGCACCGCTGACACCATGGCCTTATACAGCAGGAGCCTGCAGACACCAGAAGCTTTGATCAGCCGGCGTACGGAGACGTCAGACAGGCCGAGGCCCGGCGAGCTGCAGCTGTGAATATCGAACTGATAGAACAGATGCTGTTCCCATCAAAGTGTGTGGGAATCAAATGAGCGAACCCTCGTATCAAATTGGATAACCTTATTCACATCGTTGTAGAGGACATGCACTGTAGATTAAATCTCTTTATGGAGTCTCCTTATGGCGTCGTGCCATGCTCCAGATACAGGGACCACCTGGGCACTGGTAAGGTAATCCTGTAGCTAACTCTAATTTATTTCACCAGTGTAAGCTGTGCTATTTACTCAGATATTTGAGTTAAAGGGTTAGTTCACCCAAATGACAAAAACAAAGCAGGTAGATAAACATTTATTTGGCGACGTATATCTGTTGCTGAGATCTCTGCGTGCTCACTGCTCACACCATTGAGGAACTAAATATAAATATATCAGCAGCAACATCTCTTTCCGGAGAAAATGTCCCTGTAACTCGGGATAATCCACAGAACACACAGTCCACAGTTTCACAGGGATTATTTCTTTGCTAGAAGGTTGTTCTAATGACAACTGTTTACAGCACAGTCTGTGGATCACTCAGAGTAACCAGGACATTGTTTCAAGAGAGGTGATGCTGCTGGGTATATCTAAAGAATAGTCTGGAAAACAAACATACTCGCTGTCTTGCTGAGAGTCAGATGAGAACACTGACACCACTGTCATGTCTATACATTCAGTTTGAAGCCAGGATCAAAAACAGATTATTTTATCTTTGTATAAAGACTGGAAGCTCCCAGAAAAACACAACTTGTCACTGTATTTTTGTTAGATATAATGTATTAATTACTGAACTTTACAGGTGCAAGTAGGCATATTTTTTTAACTTTGGACAGAGTCAAGCCAATGCGAGATTTATACTTCTGCGTCGAAACAAAGCCGTACCTACAGTGTAGGCTCTGCGTCGATATAGACGCTACGCCACACCGTATGCCTTAGTCTGACATGTGGCTGTTTCTGTAAGCTGAAACCATTTCCCTCAGCGGAAACAAAGCTTTTATTTACTTTTATTTCTCTGATAAGAAACTAAATTGTGAGGACAATAAAGCCTCCACAAAAATAGCATCTTAAGTCTTGTGTGTGATTTATCCTGGCTTCATATGAGCAGAGGAAATCTCTGCTTGTCGCTAGGCTAATTTATACAATGTAAAATGCCATAGGCTTGTGCTAGTAACATTAGCATGTTGTATTTGTTTGGAAAACGTGTTTAGTATAAGAAAGTTGTTTTGTCAATAAATCTACAAGTTATAGTGAAGTCAGTTTGTGTACTTGTTTTTGAAACTGTCTCTATTATTTAATGTGTGTTTTGGGTGTGTTTTGAATCAACCAAACTTTACAGCACTTCACAGAAACCTCACTGCCAACTAGTGTTTTAGAGGTGTAACTGCAGCAGACACACAAATGCACAAGAATAAATGTTCACAACAGCGTAGGCCACATGTGTAGGCTCTGAGCTGACGCACAAGTATAAATTCCGCTCAACTGTCTCCCCTTGCTTTGCCTTTATGCTAAGCTGAGCTCTAGCATCATACTTAAAGGAATACTTCACCCCTCGAATGATCATTCCTATATCAATTACTCACCTTGTGTTAGGTTGAATTTGGGAAGTTTTTCCCTCATGCCTCCATGGTGAACGATAAGTCCAAAAACATGGAAAATACTTGATGAATTAAAGTCACAGGGGGCCATGTTAAAAACAGCAAAACTATATCAAAACATCTGTTTACAAACTCTTACAACTTGTGCAGCATATAAACCAAGTCTCATTTATCCAGTCGTCTACTCAGTAATTCCAAAACAGATTCAATTTCATGTTCAAATAGTAACTTTTGGGAAGATGTGAGAAGTACTGAGCATATGACTGCATAAATGAGACTTGGATTATACTGCATTGTTGTGTGAGAGTTTGTAAACGGATGTTATGATAAAGTTTGGCTGTTGTTGGATGCAGCCTCCCTTTATTTCAATTCTCCTTCCTGTGGAGGCCTGTGCAAAAAACAAAGCTTTCCACAAAGAATTTGACTCTACACAGGGTGAGTAAATGATACACCAACAGGGGGTGATGTATTCCTGGATGCAGATACATGCGAATGGTACTGATCTTCTGATCTACCTGCTCTAGTTCTATTTGCCACCATTGGTGAAATCTCAGAGATGGAGACCTCAAAATCAAAACTATCTGCGTGTCTCGCTACTATTTGGGGTATGAGAGAATTTTTCTCCTTGGTCAAACTAATCAGTAAACACCCTGTAAAATACAAAACTAGCTAGATCCTCACCTTTTCTTGGTATTGCCGTCTGGATGAGTCCAGAGATTGGATGAGTGCAGTTGCGTGGCCGATGAACATGGCGTAGCAGGTGGCTCCGACAATCATACTCAGCATGGTCAGCCAGATGTCTGACATGCTCTCCGGGGCTTGTCTTCCATATCCAATGCACAGCATGTGGCTCATGGCCTTAAAGAGGGCGAAGGAGTAGAGCTCGCTCCATGTGTCGTTCTGTAGGGAGAGACGGAGTGAGAGCAAAGAGACGAGAGGAAAAATAAATTAGGGAAAGCCAAATATAAGGAAGGTGGAGGAGAAAGAGGAAAAGTCATTCAGCCCTCCTAGTTTTATAGTTTCTTTCACGCTACAATGATTTTGACCTGATGACCTGAGCCGGTCGTCTCTGCCAAAGGTAGACTGTTAAAGCGCACGGCGGTGAAAATTTATACAAGTTAGGGGGCGACAGAGGCGGTGATAGAGAGTGATTTAAAGTATAAGCAGTCTAAAGGGTAAGACATTCTAGGTGAAGTGAATGAATCTGTGTCTGGAGATTGTTTCAGGTTTGGTGGAGAGCTTTATCATCATCAGCGAGCAGCCTCGCCTCGTCTTGGACAGAGCAGAAGGAGAAGCAGCGAAAAAAAAAAAAAAAAAAGTGAGTATTAATGAGGAGCCTGTACATCTGCCTGCTCCAGTCTGTCTTTGAGTGGTGCTCACACACTCAGTCAACCCTAATTCTCCTGTGTTAGATTCATTAGAAGGCCCTCCACAGACACAGCTGAACCTCACATCCTCCCCTCAAACAGCTGTCCAGGGTTCACCGCTGTATGTGTGTGTTTCTCCTCAAACTCCTCCTGTCCCTCTCCGGGACAGGTGTTGTCCTCAGTCTCTGATTGACTGGTTGGATTGGTATCTGATTTGTGTTTTTCCAGGAGCATTTGCATTTCATTTGAGATTCAAATTCAGTTGGGTTTTGCAGGGGGTGAAAGAGGACGCACTGGCAAGAGGCTGCCGTCAGATGAAAATGAGTGTTTAGAAAGGTGATTTGAGCAACAGCAGAGGAAGAAGATGAGATTTTAGAGGCACTTAGCCTCAGGCAGCAGGCCCTGGTGGCTGACTGTGAGCCCTGAGCATGGCTCAAAGTTTCATATCTGTTTCGAGCTGTCAGCTGGATCAGTGGCTTGGATTAGTTTGAGGAGATAAAACCGGGCCTAGTAATCTTAGATAAAAGACAGAGAAACCCACGACAAAAGTTTGAGGCCTTTAAGATTAGAAGCATCATCATCATATCTCCAGCTTTGTTGTTATTTCTATACTATGCAGCCTCGCAACTGCAGTCCTTGTCTCACTGTCATCCTCCAGCCTCAAGCCCATTACAACAAGCAATATTGCACACGAACCCTAACAGAACATTTGAAACAACTTCAGGCTGAGCGTCATCCCCGCTGCCCTCTGGGTGGTGAACAGACCTGCAGCTGAATCCCTTCAGTCAGCCATCAGCATGCTGCCCACATCGCTGGTGGATAAACAGCAGGGGAAGGAGGCCCTAACCCAGAGCCCAGGCACAGAAATAAACACCTCCTTACACATGGCTGCACCTGTCTGTCTCACTGTCTGACACACACACATTAAGATACAGTATTTCAGTGGACAGAGCACCAGAGAATCACGTCTTGGATGTCACTGAGGTGTGTCCTAAACATTCAAAACAACACACTGTACACAGGAAACCAAATGCTAAACAATAAAAAATAGACTGCAGAGTAGATCTATACTAATCTACTACTCTCACATACTGCTGTGGCATTTATAAGACAACATTACTGTAAAGGCACTGGAGTGCTGCAAGTGGATTTTTAATCATCTTGGTACACATCCAGGACGTAACAGTATAGCTCATCTATGGGCCGAGGGTGCATCGCCCTGAGTCTGTCTGTGTGGTGACTGTTAGTGAAAGCCCATGGGTATAAATCAGCTCGTCTCTCCTCCATTCCCAGAAATGTTTCAGTCGATATGGAGGCATACGTTCCAGGTAAGTCTCCTGTTTCTGCTCTGATTTACATACAAATGCACAACACAACTGTAAACCTGGACTCAGCAGGACTGATACTCTGAGCTTAGCTACTGAAACAAATGACTGCATGTCTAGTTACATGTATGCTTTAAAAGAACAGTTTGATATTGTGGGAAATACACTTATTTGCAGTCTTGCCAGGAGTTAAGATGAGAGGATCGATACCACTGCCATATCTGTACGGTAAACACGAAGCTACAGCTGATTAGCTTGCCTCAGCATAAAGACTGGAAATGGGGGAACAGTTAGCCTGGCTCTGTCCTGAGGAAACAAAATTGACTGACCAGCATTTCTAAAGGCCCAAACACACTGAAAGCATCTGACACACCTGCTTTGAAGTACACCTATTATATGAAATGGCCGGACATGCACCAAAAGCTTTATGAGGCGCGTCAGACAAAATGCTTTGACACCCTTACCCCGACCTCGTTTGATTCAGGGGCATCATCTGAGGAGCTGGTGACCACAGCTGTTTTTTTGTTGTATCTGTTAAGAGGGCTAGGGGAGGATTTTTACCTCAGAGGATAATTTTATTAAATAAATGAATTATTATCAATAATAACAGCAAAAAATAAACAGATTTAAAAAAAATAGGGGTTTTACCAATGCTCTACTGCCAACCAAGTGGTAAAAGCACAAGCACGTGCCCAACAGTTGCCCTCCTGTCTTATGCAGGGACGTTGTAGTTGGGGGAAAGTGGGAGTGAATACCCAGGGCCCCAAAGAGAGCGGGGCCCTCAAAAAGCCTGGAAATAAATTATAGGTTTTGTTTGCAATCTTTTTATTTCTAAGTACTAAGTTCCATATATTAAATCGGCTTAAAGACTGAACTTTGTATATAAAATAGTAGAAGTTCTCTGTGGCCCCTCTCACCCCTTAAAGATGCAAAATGGTTTAGCCCGCCCCTAAACCAGGATTTTTAATGAGAATAAAGCTTTTTGCTCGCGTTTTTACATTGTGACGCACCTTGTGTTTCTGTGCTCTAAGTGCCCGGCACAAACTTCAGCTCAAAGCTAAAAAGTGCCCCCTGTCATCTCTTTTTTTGCCATCTTTTTTCCCGTAGTCCAATCAGATAATGAGAGGCGAGCCTTCTGTGGTGGTCACAACAACAGCTTCACAGTTGGTAAACAACAGAGGAAAAACTGGTGGTAGTGGTTGCTGGATACCCAGAGCTATACGGCCTGACGATAGACAGCAGGTTGTCAAACTGCCCCTGAGTCATCCTAAAACATGCCTGGAAACATCCATCATCAAGGCGAAGCTCCTGGACCAGCTAGTGGTACTCCCCATGACCCACCCTCTTTTTTAGGGTCTCATGTACCCACACAGATCTCTGTTTCCCCGTGCCCAACAAACTATTCACTGACAGCCTCTCACCCTCAACCAGAGCTACAGGAAGCACCCTCTGCCTCAACATTTTAGTAACTAGCTACTGATTACCATCAAATAACTAAAATAAGTAAATAAACGGTAGATTGATTAAACACAAAGGCAACCTGGCAATCTGCAAAACACTTTGTGTGATTGGGGCTTTAAGGGGGTATCTGTAGACGTACAAACTTGTGCCTACCTAGAGACCATCTCCAAAGCACTGCTGGTTCTGTAGTGCTCGAATTTCATATAATGTTTCTCACTTAGAAATGCAGGTCTAGAGAAAATTAAAGGAGATATCTGTAGTATAAAACAGTTTTGTCTGATAGCAACCTTTTCATAAAATACTGCTGGTTCTGTGGTGTTGGCATTTCAGATCTGATGGCTTCAGCATGAGCATTAATTGACGTGTGTCAAATGAGGCGCGTTAATTATGGCTTTCAGAGTGTTAGGGCCTTTAAGCTCACATCTCGCTTGTTTAATCCGTGTATGTCTGTTCAGAAAGGGCAAGTGATTGTCTTACGGGTTTGTGTGGTCTTTGCTGGTTGCCTGGCAGCTAACCAGGGTAGCTGTTTCCCCCTGTTCCCAGTTTTTTATGCTAAGCTAAGCTAACCAGCTGGTGGCTGAAGCTTCATAATTAGTGGCTGAGTGTTATCAATCTTCTCATTTACTTTCACTCTCCCAAAGACAGCAAAATAAGCATGTTTTCCTTTCCAAGTGAGTGCATGAGCAGCAAAACCTTTAGAGACAGAGACAACACATACGGAGCAGCTGTAACCGGCCCGTATGTGTTTACGTTTGAGATAATAGCTGATTAAAACTGGCAGTGTACAGCTGTCTCTTACTATCAAAAATTACAGCCTTCATAGTAACACAATAAACTAATTCTACAGAGATAGCACTCTGTGTGAGGGGCAGTGGGGGAACAAAGAGGAAACAAATGAAATTAACTCTGGTGTTCATTTTATTTGCTCTCAGTCTTCACTGAGCAGCGTGGATTATGGCTAATTGTACATAATGCAGTTAGGGAGGAACACAAAGGGAGTATGGGACATCTATGATGCATGATGGAGTAAGTATAGAATGTGAGTGTACGTGCACGCTGGCACGTCCGTCTGGGTCTACATGCTGTTTGGGACTCTGTTTGTATTTGGATGTGTGTGTGTGTTAGATTTGTGCCAGTCATGCTGCTGAGCACCTCTCTGACAGGGTGCAGTCCCTCTGACAGTCTAAAACTGACACGGGGAGTTTTGTTTGCTTGAAAGCACTGACATTTAGATGACGCTGACATTTAGAATTTTAATATGTAAACTGCCATAAAAGAGCTTGTTAGCAATGTTAAGATTCATTATTTAGAAGCAGTGGGTTTGAGTTTGTATTCATTATTTAAAAGCAAATGAGTACGGAAAGTCAGGGTGGTGTCTGCTGGAAGCACTTGACAATATGAATGAAGAATGCTGACATTAAAGGCACACACATTACTCTTGATTGGCTTGCATGAACTTAAATAGGAGTGTGTGTTAACGTGGAAATAACAGACTAATCAGCAAAATTTCAGAGCATCATGGTGACTGTGTTTGCAAAGGTAACTGCAGCATCACCAGTTTGAATTCACAGCTTGAGCTGGAACATTTTCTTTCTCTGAATATAACAAGCAGCCTATTAAAAGGTCTTGGTTGGCCAAATGCAGCACTTTCATGTTCGCTGAAAGACGGGCTGACTTCACAGTAAGTGGCAGCTATAATGTATTTTCTACAGAGCAAGGTATGGCACCCAAAATGAGAGTATAGAGGCTCATGCACACCTCCAAAAACTTGTAGACGGGCACATAGTAGGAATATGTCAATAGGTGAAGAAACATGGAATGTCCTGTTACTTACAATAAACTTTATTAGATAAACAATGTTTCGGTCATCAGACCTTCATCAGGTTGAGTCAAAGAACAAAGAAAATAGAAAATCTTAAAAAATATATCGATAACGCCTACTGAGGTGAGGCCAATCAGAGGCCATGAGCTGACAGCGCAGTCAGACCCACAGTCTGTGTGCATTTAGACTAACAGAAGGTACCATCAAGTATCAAGTCAGGCTGCTCAGGGTAAACCATAATTAACCCAAACATGAAAAATAAATATTCAAAAGTGATTACAAATAAAAAGGGTAAAAGATCTTAACGGTGAATGTTTCGTAAAATGTCCTACATAATAAAGTAGAGTCTTCAGCCATTCTAACAACTCTGTGAGGCTGCAATTGGGCACAGCAGTGCTGTGAGCTAAATGCTAACATCAGCATGCTAAAGTGCTCACAATGACAATGCTAACATGCTAATGATTAGCAAGTGTAATGTTTACAATATTGAATATTTTAGTTTGTGTGTTTGCATTTGCTAATGGCCACTAAATACAAAGTACAGCAGAGGTTGATGGGAATAGAGAGCTGCAGGGATGAGGTCTTAATGTAGGATAATGCACTAGTTAGCATCTCAGTGGTTCCCTCATCGAAAAGCACACTTATGCTTCTTGTTCAACAAGATCATCTTCATAAATAAACACGATTTTTATGATTTTTAAAGTGTAAATGCAATGCATTGAACAAACTACACCACGAGCACATGACTAAGTTTGCCACCACAACAAGGCTGTAAAGCCTTATTCGACGTTTTGGTGTCTCTTTTGGCTGCTTGTTAGCAACTGCCTTTTGTCGAGACACATAAATGCTTGCAAATTCACCAGGGGAGTATTTACTGATGTATTTTATGTTGATAGACAAATCGTGAAAGTCCCTTAAGCTTGTGTTAATACAGACCTTTTCCCAGGCATCTAACCAAAATCCCTTAAAAAAACCCATTGACTTCAAGGCAAGGGAACCAGAAGTGCTCAAATTCTTACTCATTTCTGAGTTTTAAGACTCATAACTGCACCACTCTAAGTCATCTGTTTTGCAGGTTTGGCATGGATGTATAAAGAGAGCTGGATACAGCATTGGAGGAGGGACCCCGTTTATTTCTATGAAGGTTGCTCAGTGGTGCATGGAGCTAAAAAAGTTTGACTTCCCAGATTTAAATGGCCCAGATCTTCTGTATCACTGGGCACAGGTTTACTGAAGACTTCGTCAACCGAGCAGCTAACTTCCATCAGCCGAGCCGGATACTTAGGGTTTAGTCCTCTGCTAACTTGAATGGCAATAAAAAAAACTTAATCGTGAAGCTCTGTTATTGGACCAAATGGCTCAAAGCCGATAGTGACACAAATCATTGGGGTGGTTTTGAAGCTCAAAAAAATGTATTCACTGATTTACAGACGTCTCTTTCCCAATGTAAGTCTATGGAAAAAGTCTTTGTTTGTCTCATTTATGGAAGTCTTTCTCAGCTGAGCAGGGCTGTATCTTAAATTTTGTCTTCATTAGACGTGAAACGGATACTTGTAAATCACGTGGCAGGATTTTAATTGATTTGCGAGAGGAATTGGACTCAGCGGATCATAGCTTTGCTGCTCAATAGGCTGTTGTTATTGGGTTTGAGTTTATTAGCTTTAATTGGTTTTTCATCTTTGACAGATATGAAGAAGAGGAAGTTAAACATCACATGCTTGATGAACAACTTCCACATAAAGTGCTAGATGAGATGAAACGGTCTGGACTTGTTGGTTAAACTGTATTTCATATCTTCTGCATAGTTACAGTGGAGACTCAGAGATCACATTATTTATACATCATTGAACTGTTACATAAAGAGATTACAGCAGCTAACGGGAGGGTAGTCTGTATTATTTGGGAGAACAGGAGAGGGGCTAGTTTTCTTTCCCCAGATTTATGTTTTCAGCCCTTCCTTTTATAGTCTATTGTACTTGTTTAAATATTAACTTCTCCCCTCTGACAACACAAAATACAGATTCATTGGCATTTGTTGCTTCGTAAATCATCATCACACACCTCCATTCAGGCTGTCATATTATATATATATACACACACATATATATGTAAACGTTTTGAGATGGCTACATTTTCCCAGCTTGACATCTGTAGTTTTTTTAAGAGCTGGTAGGTTTTTTTTTCATCCTCATCCCTGAGGTATTCAACGCTGGCAGAACTGCGATGGAGAACACCACAGCTGTCAGTCCTCAGCTTTCAGCAAACCAGAAAATTTGCAGGGAAGGTGTGCAGAGAGAGAAGTACAGGTGCACTTGGAGAGATTCATTTGCAGAGGAGGAGCAGGTTCAGTCAGGCCTTCAGGTCCTCTTAAGGACCCACCATCATAGGCTGTGTCCTTCACAGGATCCAGCCTCCGAATGGAGACACAGCTGTAGATTTCAGACCGCTGTTGGTGTGCAACCATGTGCATCCGGAGAATGTGTCTAGTTGATGATGCAAGCTGTGGCCATATGACTCAAGCCCAAAGCATCTGTGCTGCTGTGGTCATGACAAGTAAGAGGCAGGCCTTTGTTGTAGTAACGATAATGAGATAAAGCGGAATCGTTCTTTAATGCTTTTAAACTTAATAACATTTGGAAGAGCCAAGTGCTTTTTTAAGCTGCTGCAGCGTGGCTCTATAAACTCAGATGTTGGTCGGTCCAGTCCTTCGGTCCTGAGAGAAATATCTAAACAAATACTGGCCTGATTACCATGTGTCCGAGACAACAAAATGCCTGCTAAACTAATGAGATTCTCATCAGCCTCAGTTTTTACCATTAGTGCTAATAAGCGAATGTCAGCCTGTTTGATTGGCTGTAGTATCACACGGCACCCTGCAGTCCTTCCTTTGCAGCGGGGGGCTGTGGGCTGGAATTGAGCCTGTAGCCGCTGCGGCAAGGACATTGCCTTTGTACATGGGATGCCAGCTCCATCAACTGAGCTACTGGGTGCCCCAGTAAAGTACAATTTAAAATGGAAGTAAATAGCATCTTTTTACAGAAACTGGAACATCTGACAGAGTTTTATGAGCAGAGCTGACGATCATGGTGAGCCACAGCCATTTTTTTTTATCATCTCATAACTAATTAAAAACAAACTCATCAAGGAAAATGACCACATGAACAAACACCAACATGTAGAAAAGCTGTCTAAAAAGATAAAAATCATCTTCCTTGGGGGAAGAATGTATTTAACAAGAATTTGGGGGCGGGGTTTATGACACTGTTGCTGGGAGACAACTGCAAAAATGTCTAAATAGAGGCAAGGCTCCGTTTATTCCTATGAAAGTTGCTCAGTGGTGCATGAAGCCAAAAAGTTCAACTGCCACATATAAATTACCAGGATGATTGGTGCTTTTTCCGCACTGTGTGGCCCACAGAGCAGGCGCACTAGAAACTTCAGCTGACAGAGCCGGCTACTTCCAACTCAGCCCTCTGCTAACTTGAATGGGGATCAAATGATTAAACTGTGGGGCTCCTTTAGAGTTCCCAAATGTTATTGGACCAAATTGATCAAATTCTGGTATTGAAACAAGTCATTTTGCGAGGCTTGCACAATCAAAAATATATCATCCACGTATTTATAAACATCTCTTCTGCTGTGTAGATCAACAGGAAAAAGTGTTTTGGGCCACACAGCATCACATGATGGATGTAATGACACTGTTTGACTACTAGGGGTGTAATGATCCATCGATCTGGAACGATATATCGATTCAATGATCAGTGATCTAGTTTTATCAATGCAAAGTGAAAACATTGAACACCCAGCACACTTCCTGTGTGCCTGGGCGACTGCATTAGTTGGACTTAAGGCCACTTGGGGAGCTGATGTCGTCCATCTTTACAGTCTATGATAGAGCCTCAGAAATCTGCTATTGTGGCTGTAGATATTTTCTTATTAACAAGTGAAAGGATCCATAAATGTTTCCATCTTACAGTGATTGTATGCGCAAGTTCAAAAGTAATAAGCTGTCCTGAATCTGAACTCACTGAATACATCACTGCTCAGCTAAATATGACAACTTCTCTTCTAAAAATGGGGTCGGTCTCATGAGAGGAACTTGCCCCACAAAGACTGCAGTGCCAACCAGGCTGGGCAGCATTGATTTATTTATTTATCTCAATCTAACTAAGGCTTGACCCAGCAAAACACAAACTAGCTCAGCTGGGAGCCAATAACCCTCCTCAAAAAAGTCTGTTATAACCTATGAAAGACAAATAAAAAGACTTTACCTGATGCTGTCATGTGTCTAGAAACCTGCCTGTCTCAAATACCCAGAGACGAGCTGTGTAAATTAAGGATTCAATCACTACTTACTGTACTGCCCACTTTAAATGTTCTGAAAAATGTATCTAAGAAATGGACGTTGTGTCACTGACATCTGTTACACTTTATAGGAAATGAACCAAATTAGTGCTGAGAGAAGCTGTTGGATCCTAACAAGCAGTTGTCACTCAGCTCACACACACACACCGACACCTCCTCACACACACATCTCACACAGTAACTGTCCATTATTCTTATGCGCGCTGACAGGCCTGCCTGCCAGTCAGATCACTTCAGTAATTGAATGAATGGGGGATATCCTTATTAACTTTCACAGCCGGAGGGTTTCTTGAAGTGCATCTGTGTGTGTGTGTGTGCGTGTGTGTGTGTGAGCATACAGAGCACATGCATAGACAATAAAGCCACACAAATTGTTGAACTATTGCAACTCTTCCTCTACAGTAAAATGTCTCTCAGCAGCCTAAATATTGAACACAGAAACACTGCTCAGACTGACGGAGGACAGGAAGACAGAGGCTTTATTCTAATGCCATTGATCCCAGAGCCAATCAGGCGGAGGCAGATGGGACAAACCCACCTGTCATCCATGTAGCAGAGAGACACTTAAACAACAGACCGTAATGATTTTGGTATCTTGTGATCACTCTGCTGTGAGGCTTATAATAAACACCACTGTCTGCTGCGTGCACGTCTCGTACAAGTGACAGATATTGTTTTTTAATGTTTTGAGGCAGAGCTGAAGACATTAAAAGAAGGATGAGTCAGAACGAGGCTATTTTGACTATCACACACACAAAGACAGACACTGGTATACATACATATAAAAGCAGGTATAAGAGTGCCTTCAGGGCGAGTTAATGAATCACGTGTTGTTTCTGTCTGTTTATAGTCTAAGTGCATAGATGATGTAAAAAGGAAAGCAAGGAGGAGTCCGGTAAACGTCCAGCTGAGGCAGCCAGCCAGCCTGAAGTGAGGATCATTTAACGCTGCGTCTCTCATTCAAAGCCGCTCTGAAGAGGATCTCTGACCTTGATTACCCCGAGATGGAGAGCAGCAGAGCACACCAGGCGGCCACGCCCACATGGGTGCTCGCTGGCATTGTGGCATCTCGCTCCGAAATTGGCACACGGGCGTAAACAAGGCGCATCACTCTGAGGCATCAAAGGGAAAACTGAATGTAGGCACGGCGAGGTGGAAGGGAGGGAGGAAAGGGATATATATTGCATTCATACCCTTTGGTGATAATAAACATAATGCACAAAAGCGTCTTTGTGCAATATAGGAGCTGCCTGAGATTGGAAAACATCAACACAAAATGAAGCTTTGAATTGGGAGTTTAATGCGTCTAAGAGGCTATCAACACATTTATTTTTGCAACTGAAAGCTGAGGAAACAACTCCAGATGCCGAGGGAGCAGCAGGCGTGTCTGAGCACTATGGGCAGGATACAAGTGGAGGCTAGCAACATCCAAGCTGTTGTCAGTTTATTATCTCAGTCAAACTAAGTCAAAAGTCTACAATATTGCTTATGTTAATGAGTCAAAAGTGGCATTCAAAGTTGCCGTGGGCTCCTTGTGTGTATGCGTGTGTGTGAAGATGGTCAGAGCGAGGAAAAAAAAAATGGCCAGAGATGAAACGAGAGACGGAACGATAGAGAAGCAACAGTAATGCCCCCTAGGGTCAATGGGTGTGAGATCCATCTGTTCCTAGAGATCACACTCACACACACACACCTATGCACGCAAGCACACACACGTCACTGTGTCATAGTACACAGTGTTTTCGAAGGAGTATTTTCAAGGGTGGAATGTCACAAATCTATGTGCCAGAATTAGAAGGTTCAGCATATGAGGCATTTGTCAGCGACAGCGGCGTCAGACAGCTCAGGAAACAGCCGGCACATGACAAATGCATGAGGAAGGAATCATCCAGTCTGCTCCGCTTCCTCAGACACAACAAATATGTGATTTCACTCCAAGAAATAGTTTCAGCTACCTCGCAAGCTTTTTAAAATCACTTGCAGCTTCTAATAGTACAGCAATAAGTAGCAGTAGGCCAGCAACACCCTTTGGCTCTCTCACAGTGGCGGGTGGTTTTTAGGGCAGATGATGTTGATGTCAATCAGGAAACTGTGTCATTTCACACTAATGCCAACTATTTCTCCTCAGCCTTAAGCAATCACTTTACTCCACATTCCTCCTGCAGTTATTACCTCTGCAGTCAATACAAACTGTCCTCTCTAACTGCCGAGCCATTTATCCTAATAGTGCCATTCTCTCTCTCTCTAGTTACTCCCACAGCATTTCAGCAGTGTTCAATAAAACTCAGTATATAGCAGGGCTGCAACTAATTTCCACCATTGATTAATCTGCAGATTATTTTTACGAATAATGGATTGATTGTTTAGTCTAAAAAATGTCCAAAAAATGTGAAAAATGCTCATCACAATTTCCCAGAACTCAAAGTGATGTCTTCAAATTGCTTCTTTTGTCCAACCAGCAGTCCCAAACTTAAAGCCTATCATACATTTGCTACGTCATACATCACTTATTGTCATAAGTGGCAAAGAAAAGCAGCAAATACCTACATTTAAGAAGCTATAACCAGCACACTTTTGACATTTTTGCCTTAAAAGTGACTGACACTATTAATCAATTATCGAAATAGTTGGCGATTACTTTTCTTTTGATTGATTAAATGATTAATGAACTAATCGTTGCAGCTCTAGTGTACACCCTGTATACCGTTTGCTCACCACCAGGAGTCACAGCCCTTCATTAAGTCCATAGAAGGCATGGGTGGTATCTACTTTTTCATAGCTTCATACCTTCCTGACATTTCATCAGGGTATATGGTATATGATGGTATATATGAACAGAACAAACAATCAAACAAACAAAAAACATTAGCCTAAAAGCTGAGCTACTAGTGATAAAAGTCATTGTAGCATGTATGACATTGTCTAGCCCAGTGGTTCCCAGCTGGTCCAGCCACAGGGTCCAGATTTCTCCTTAGTCATTACTTCAAGGTCCACACAGTTTAATATATTCAGCGTCATACTTGCGTTTGGCCATGTCGTCGGGTTAGTCTTCTGTCTCTGTCAATTAGCTGTCCATTATTAACTCACTCTCCAGCAGGAAACAGCACTTCAAAATAAAAACTTTGTGTGTGTTTTAAACAAACCTGACATATTTGCAAGTGACGTGTGGTCCATTCTGAATGGACTCACGACCTACTTTTGGACCACGACCCAACAGTTGGGAACCACTGGTCTAGCCAACATTACTGTTTTTCTACTGTGCAATAGTCTACGTAGACAATTCGTTCTAGGTTTAAATACTTAAGCTCAATAGAATAATAAATAGATAGGAAGTAAGCTAAAGGAACCAATGACACTTGCTGCCACAGTGGATATTGACACATCAGTGGGCTGAACGGTGATGAAGTGTGGAATCATGTAGCTCATAAACTGCTTCCATCGTTTGAAGAAGTCATCTCAAATTAGAGTTATATTTGGTCATACTCTCAAACACGGGCAGAGGCGTTTTCCTGTAACGTTATCCCCACCACTCACAGTCGTCATCTTTCTCAGCTCAGCTGCCTGTTCCGCCAGCACAGACTGACCTCTAGTGCCACATGCTGGGCGATAGGGATGCATGATATCAGATTTTTTGCCGATATCCAATATGCCAATATATAACAACACATTTGGTTGATAACCGATACCGATGTTGATAATTCCACTCTTTCCTGACCTAATTTTAGTGATCTTCAAGTCTCTTCTGTAGTCGAATTAACATCACATTATGCATGCATACTCTTATCATGATGGCCCCCCAGCAGATGGAGACATGAAATACAATACTTTTCAATATATATAAAATATTTATTCATCGTGCAAAATAAGAAAAAACATGTTGGCGGATTCTGATTCATTTTAAAGCCAATATCGGCTGATACCGACAACGTGCCAATATCATCGTGCATCCCTACTGTGTACTACAATCGTTGCCTCGATACAGCATCTGTATCAGTTTAATACAAAGAGGAGCATCTGTATTTTTTAGGGTATGGAGAATCATAGCTTTGAGATTTCTAAATACCCTGGTTTCCTGTAATGCCCTGATACCGCCCAAACCTAGTCCACAGTCTGAGCTACAGGACCCATCAAGAAGCAAAATAATTTGAGCCAGTTCTGAAATCTAAGCCTGAATATTCTGCATCATTAATACCATAAATATCTTAATTTGTCTTTCTGGTCTCTCCTGGTTGCACTGCTAACAGTTCTACCACAGGTAATACAGGCAGTACTTGTGAATGTGTCTCAGGGAGGTCGCATTTAATTGATTTATCCAACAAAGTTACATCATGTCACACTTTTTATAATCTTAAGACAGTATTTGTATTGAATATTTTATTTGCAAGACCAAAGGCATGCTGTGTGCAAAATACTATTATACAAACACTTGTAGTTAAATTGCTTGTGTGTCTTTTTCCTTCTTTAGCGCTGAATAATAAATTCCCTGATTAATAATTGTGAAAACTGTGAAGTGGTGATATTTCCTCTGACAGAAATCATGATACCAAGACCTCACATAGTGTCACCTCTAACATGTACGTGTTAGTGAGATACAGTATACTGTATGTAAGTTAAAAAAGAAGTGTGACACAGGCAGGTATTGAGCAACAGGGCAAACAGGCAGATGTGTTTCACTGCTCATATCCCCTGACTTCTCCGTGCCTCCGGCTCTGTCTGTCACCACCTCCCAGCCAGTTATCTCTAATACAGAATGACAAGTCAGACAGGGTGGAAGGGGTTAGATTAGAAAATGATAAACACATGAGCAGGAGGAGAAACCTTTCCCCATGTTCCTCTGTATTTTCGTGCTTTTGCTTTGTGTTTTACAATTGTCCCTTATTTGTGATGTATTTAAGATACCTGATAATCTTGTAAAAAGGATGGTGTTTGTCCTCGATGGAAGACAGCAGATATAAAGAGACACAACCCTCTGCACGGGTCACAGCAACCATCTCTCTGGTAACCTCCCCCGGTTGGTTCAAACCAACCAAACTTAATGTTAAAGGTTTAACATAATGCTCATTTTCAGGTTCACACTTGTCTGCCTGAATATATCTGTATTCACCCTCTATCTGAAACACTCCGTTTTGGCGCCTGTCTTTTTAAGCTCCCCCTCCCGAGAAAGCCCAGTCTGCTCTGATTGGTCGGCGTGTGCAGGTCTTCAACAGCTGCACCATCATTGCGGCCGAGGAATGACTGTAACTGTACTGTAGCGGCAGTTTCTACCTTTATGTAGACCCTTTTACTGTTAGCAAACAGTATGACGTCCTTTGGTGGGCGGGGCTTAGCTGGAGGCAAAACAATTCTCCACAGACATTAACCAGCGCTAGCTAGCAAGTTCTGTTGGCTCGTTTTAGACAATGAAGAAAGATGATGCAAGTGGTGCATTTAGAAATATTCATCAGTGTCAGAGTGCACTCTGGCACAAAGTAGACTGTTTGTAAATTCAGAGCGCCGTCTGAGTGTATCGTTCTGCACAACAAGACAACATTTTAAGACTCGTATGTAGCTACAGCCCTGTGGTGGCGAGTCGTGTTTTGCCTCTGGCTAACAAACTGACAAAGGGATCTATAGTATAGCTGTGACATCTGAACCTCCTGAAAGTCCTGATGGCTATTTTAGAGGCAAAAGTTTCTGAATATGGATCTTTGTGGATTTTAATGCTTTCACAGTATTTCTATGTCACCTATTCCTGCTGTATAATAAAAAAAGACATGGAAATCTGTCTTTTTTACAATATGGAGACTTGAAATTCTATGAAAATACCAAACATGTCAGACTGAGTCGCAGGGAAATGTGTCTAAAAAGATGAAAATCATATTGAACTTCTTCATCTGATGTAATTGGGCAGCCATAAAAACCATCCTTCCTTTAATAGTGTTGTAACAAGTAGATATACACACTCAGTTGCCAGTTTATTGCTTCCACCTGCCAAAAACTAATGCAGTCTGACAGCACTGCAATAAATCATTCCTTCGTTAGGTTATAATGCTCAGTGTTCCTTGAAACAGTTTTAGAGAGATTTAATTCAACTTTATGGTCATTAGGAAGCTGCAGTTTGTGCTACTGCTGTATTTTACTGATGTATGATAGCGATATCTGGATTTTTCTTTCGAGAGGAGATTTAGAGTGAATATTACGGTTAAAGAGGTTGACTGAGCGACTGATGTGCCTGTTTGGCAAACCACAGTTCATAGAGGTTGAAAGGTCGAAACAAAAATGCTTTTAATAATAATGATTGTTCATTAATTGTCTGGTTAGATCATCATTTCATGCAGCTCGAGAGTTTCACCACTTGCTCTCCAGAGAGGTTTTTTTTCTTTCATGCCAGCTATAATTTTGGAGAAAACCTCTCCTAATGGCCTGTCTATCAGCAGATGGCCAGAAGCTACCTGCCAGCTAGGAGGAGGGAAGGACATCTGAGAGGAGAAGTAAATAGGAGAGAGAGAAAGAAGAGAATGGCTAAAGAACAAACCACATGGCGTGCTGTATGAACTGAGCGGAAAAAAGCCTCTTTTTTCATCCCTCACTCCTGCTTTCTGTACACTGGCATGTCTCCTGGGTTTAACTAGAGAGGGTTTAATTGAGGCCGGTCCTGTGTGTGTGTGTGTGTGTGTGTGTATGTGTGTGTGTGTGTGTGTGTGTGTGTGTGTGTGTGTGTGTGCTTGAGTGCAGACTCAACCTTAAATAAATTCTATTTCCCCATCTGCCTGCAGATAACACACCCTCCTGCTCCACGGGGGATATGTTCTACACTTTGGTTTTGCAATAATTGTTCTTTGTATACTGATATTCATGTGATCGTGTGACTTACAAACACATATATATGCCAACATACACACACACACACACACACACACTCAGAGCATTTAGCTTACCACCATCTTGTTGAGCGAGACCCAGCAGTCGGACGGAAAATCCTGCAGCATGGGAACAAGGAACTGGAGACAGCCATCCCAGTGACACAGCAGCAGCATCATACCAATCAGGTTGAATATTCGCATCACAGCACTGGCCAGGTCATAGGTCATGTGGAAGATCTGTCAGGAGGAAAAGAGACGGGCAGAGAGAGGGTTAGAAAACTGGAGAGGAGGGAGAGATGTGAGGGGAATGGAAAATGAGTTTATGTTTATACAGATGGAGGTAAAAACAGTTGAATCACAAACAGTACGTCCAGTATACTGTTATAGTGAGGAGAGACCTGGAAACAGCTGGTGAGTTGTGCTACAGTATATGGGCGACAGTATATCAGGGGTATTTTGTAGAAAATTGAGCTGCTAACTTTTGCATTTTGTGATGTTGCAGGTCCTGATTCATTCTGAAGTTTGGAGTTTGATGAACAACCAGAAAACACATAGTATGTTACTATTTGCACGAGAAAGTCATTGACTCAATTGACCCTTTGCTAAGCCCCGCCCCTTTGCGATGGTCCGACAAGCTGTCAGAGTAAGCATAGAGCCCACACTGTGACTAACTGCACTCCCTGAAGAAATATTATCATATTTTTGGAAAAAATGAAACAGTGATTCCAGAGAGCAGCAGACAGAGGGGTCTACAGTCTGTGTTTGAAGGATATATCCAGGATGTCAAACTGACTCAGCAGCAACAACAGGTTAAAAAGACAAAAATAGTTAGAAGCTAAAGCCCAACTATAGGCTACAGATCACAGTGTAAAAGTGAACCACCACATCACTGCTGATCGACACAGAAGACAATGAATATAAAGGGAAACTTTACTGATATTGAACCAGCTGTGTGGCATCACAGTGTGTGCAGATGAACGCTGTTTGGCTTCGTCCCCGTGCTCCAGCACCTGGACCTCCACCAGAAGCCAAACCCCATCAATCTGTGATGACACACACCTGATTGGATATCAGCAAAGTTTCCTTGCTTCCCTTCACTGGTTCCTGTACAGCAGGATTGGTCTTTGTTTCACTGTTATAATCATTACAAAGCAAAAGCAGCATGTGTATACATTCAGTAGGCTATATCTTCAGTAGCTAGCTAGCTAACCCTACACTTTTCAGGGTTTGATTTTGGTTTTGGAACAGGGAAGAAACGTATATCTTTTTCCAACCTCTCCAGGTAACGAGTATCATTAATACACGACGTGCCCCAGGCACAACATTTAGCTCCAAATCCACAAAACCAGCCTGAAAATGAAGGAAATCTGAAACAACTGCATTAGAGTCAATGGAGCACAGCTGTGTTGTTGTCGGACCCTGGTCTGAGCCTGTAAGCAGCCCCTTCCACATTATAGGTATGCCTAGTCATTTGACCTATTGTTAATATAAAAATACTCCTTGATTAGTGCAGCTTTAAATAAAAGAGGAAGAATATGTGTTTCAGATGTGGTGAAAAACAACTTGGGTTTCCCACTGATGTATATGTACTTCATATAGTGTATAGAACAGGAGGTATGATGAGGTCACTACTCACTAACAAACTGACACCCTGTGTGTCACTCCTCCTCAGTCTCAGTAGAATACTAGCATCTTGCAGATGGTCTACATTATAACCAGGTAGGGAAAATGAACAGGAGTCTGCGGTCTGAACTCATTCATGATGAAACCTCATCAGACGCTGATGAAGCTTTGATCAGCAGCGCGGTCCGGCCCCCTCTCTGCTGTTTCTTAGATTGACTCCCCTCAGGTAAGAAGGCTTATTTGTGTGGAGCTGGTGTTGTGGTCACAGCCTTGTAAACACCACTCGCTGTGGCTTTGTTGGCTACTGGCCAGGCCTTGTTACCAGTATGTGTTTGTGCATTAGAGTGGGTTTACATCAGTGTGTGTGCACTCCTGTGAAATCCTTAGCTTAGCTGGGCCAGCTGGAGGCCTTGCTAAATCGTAAGCGAAAGCATATTCCCCACTAGGGACGGAGAATTATCCTTAAATGGAAGTGAGCCAGATGCCGTATGTATGTCTGCATATACTATATATACTTACGCATACTGAGCAGCCCTGCTTTATGGGCCAATTTATGGTTTCTGATATCAAAAACAAAGGCTCATTTCTCATTCAAGACACAGGAATCGTCCTACATGTGAACTAGGCCAGTGTGTGTGTGTGTGTGTGTGTGTGTGTGTGTGTGTGTGAAGGAGCATCCTCCGTTTTGACTTTACAGTTTGGGAGCAGCCAGGTCGGGACATTTGATGACTCATCCCGTCACCTCAGAGACCTCGCTGCCCTAAACCTTCAGCCCACTTGAATATCAAACCTGCATCTCTTAGAGAACCCCGGGGTGCAAACATCTCTTGTTAGTTACAGTGCCGACACAAGAAAGTCAACCGGTCTAACATATTCCTCCGTCACAAATTATGCTCCACTCACTAATGTGTGTGATTGATTCTTGCTCATGTAGCTCTGGGCCTGTTTCTTATGGTCACTGTTTGGCTGTGCTCACCAAATCCCATGAATTTATTTGACTTTTTCTTACATGTAATTTACATAGCGAGTTCTTTAAAGGGCAGTTCCAGTATTATTATCATTATTTTTTTAAGTGTCTTGATGTATTCAAATCCGAAAATTCAAATTTTGGTCAACATATGCATGTTTAAGCCTCAAAATGCTTTTTCCCAAGCCCTTGTAACAACTTTTTCCCCCCATGACGTGATGTAGGTTTCTGCATGATGCCATTGCTACGTATAAAACCATGTACTGTTGTGGATGCCACATTTTCTCAGCTCTGAAAGTCACACAATAACAAACAAATTACTAACTAACCAATCAGCGGTGGCGTCAGTAACTTGTAACTCCTTGTGTTCTGCAAAGTAAAATTCTTGTTTCTGTCAACGGAGTCTGGTGGCTTTGAAGAGAGCATAAATAACGGCTTCAGTTCCCTGTCAGACAGGACTGTCTGATGGCAAGGTAAAGCAGTAAAATAATTTTAATATAGCCTACACTTAAACTGATATTGTTGTTTTTTGGGGTGGTTCCTTTTTTAGGTTGCTAGAACACATTTTGCTGCTGCTCCCGTCCACAGCCACCAGTCTCCATTGACGGAAACATTCATTTTACTTCGCAGAACAGAAGTTATCAATGCCACTGCTGAACCAAAGTAACTCGGTGTCCACAGCAATACATTGTAGGACTGCCCTCTAATATACGACCAAACGTTAGTCGACCAGAAAGGTTAATAGCTGGTAAGATTTCATAGGTCCCTAGTCGCAGAAAAAAAATGAATAAAAGTGAAATTTAATGAGGAGCTGCACCTTGTCAAAATAAATCAAAACCTATATGACTGGACCATGTGGGAATTTAATTTGAAAGGACAGACACAGGAAGAGGCCACGCTCAGCAGTTAGACAGGAGTCAAGTAACAAACCAATCACAGCCGACAGATATCTTTCCCTTCTTCTGTAAATATTCAGTCTGATAAAAACGGAAAAGTTGATCATGTTAGTGCAGGGCTACCCAGAGCTTTACATCTGTCCCACTGACGATAGGCCTACACACTTATACACAGCGCCAGGAAGAAGATCAGCTCTGCTCTCAGGAGTTCAGGTAAATAGGCTATGATATGGTGCCGCCACACTCTTGAAAGCTGGCACAAAAAAGGCACAAGGGTAGCACCCAGCGCCTGACCTTGCATTTTCCAGGCAGTTAAAGACACAGCATGTGTACGGCCCCTAATTTCCAGGGCTGGTACCTGCAGTTATTAGGCTAGTTAATAACATGTCGGGCAGGAAATCCAAAGTGTGGGATCATTTTGAGAAGGTGAAGGACCAACCCAAGGTGATATGTAAACTCATCTTCACTGGTCGACTGCAAACACGACGTATCATCTGAAACATGTCAGTAGCTACATGCCCATTAGCCACTTAGCACAATCATTACTGCTTTGCAGACAGCGTCATTATCAGGCGGCTCGCTCAGTGTGTGACGTGCACTTGTAGATAAAATATAGGCCTATATTAATGAAGGTTCATTAGTACGGTTTGTATTTCTCTGTAATGTAGCACAGTGTTAACAATGTTACTGAGACTATTCTTTCTCACACCTTCAACTCAAACCATTGTGTTGCCCCGCCCAAAATATATAATTTAATAATTAAATTAATATCATAAACATGCGGGGGACTAGTCGACTAATGGCCCTAGATGGCCTAAGTGTGCTGTCCGCCATCTAACTTTAGGTAATATGCTGACAATGGATCTATTAATGTGTTATTACGGTACAAATGCAATATCATACTGAATATCAATGCGTCTTCACTTGTTTAACTAAAGGCTTAATAGCATCATGTTCCACCTTTAAGCTCAAATACTCCAAGCTAACACTTTGTCACTCTCCGTTCTCACTGTCAGCAAACGGCATGTGGTGTGATGAGGGTGGGGGTGAGATGGGGAACCAGCACTGTAACCAACGTAACCACTTTGTGATAATGGTTGAGTAGGATTTCCATTTGAAAAACAAAGAAAAGAACGCACATGGACCCGCCCTTTAAATGCTCACAACCCTTTTCCTAGCTGTCTGTACACTAAACACCTCCTTAGCTCCATACATCCAGCATCAAGGTGATGTTCCTGCTCGGTGGTTTACTTGCTATTCAGCTTGAGTTTCTTCTTTATTCTCCACTTTTCAGCATATTTTAAGTTCCCCTTTCCACATGTAAATTAGCCACAGACAAACTGCCAAAGACACTACTTTTTTCTCCTATAGCGGCTAATGGCCTTCGCTAATGTGGAGAAGGAGAAAGGGAAACACACTGTGAGGCCCTGCCCTGTGATTAGGAAGCATCCCCACCATGATTAATGAGGCTCCAGGACTAATGTTCCCCCCCGACACCCGAACAGCACCTGGCCATGTGTCACTGTCAGACCACAATCTGGGTCACAGCACATTACTGTGACCACAACTCACAGCCTGAAAAACACAGATAAAGTGCTTTTCTACTCTGTGTCTGCTGCACGTTGTCAAACACACGGCGATCTGGTCGGTTCAGATGACAACGTTTAGAGAAAACTACTGAATATTACTCCCAATACCAATCTCCACTCTCACGCACACGCAGACGATCCCACCCGAACACCGTCATTGTCTAGCTCATGAAAAAGGTATCCTCCGGGGCATGCCAGCAAGTGGAGAGCCTTGATACGAGCTTCCTGCTGCAGGAAATTGCTCTGGTTATTCCCGACAACCCTTATCTCCTCCTTTGTGTTGGCCGCACAACAAACACACACAGCAGTCCATCCAAAGCTCACGTCAGAAACACACAACTTTTTCTTTCTTTTATTAATTATGAGAGCGGCTGTTGACTCGGTTGGCCCGCAGCTGAGCTGAACGGGGGAAATCATCTTTTAGGAAACCCCGCCGCAGCAAGCTGAGCTAAGCTGAGCCGAGCTGAGCTGGACAGAGGGGGAAACACAGCCAGCCACGTTTGGATCAAGCTGAGCGGAGCAGAGCTCGGGCTGAACTAAGCTGATCAGGGGGCAGGGCTGAGCCGAAAGCAAAGGAGCATTCAGTTGTGAGTGTTTGAATCGGTAATTAGGGTTCTCATGGAGCTCAAATTACCACTCGGTAATCAGAAGAGCAGTGGTTATTTTCAGAGCGAGGGAACACACACTTTTGAGTCATAGATGCTCGGTTTGTCCAGATAGGGGTCCTCAGTTTGTATATGCAAGCACATCACAGGTCAGGCTTAATCGTATTTATGTAGCATATATGATGGATGATAATGCATCTATGTATTGACAAACTGGTGTGTGATGTGTTCAGAAAGTGTGTGTAGTTGCGAAGCCACATTAAAATAATTATAGAAATGGAGGGGGAAAAAAGGTAGCTTTGTTATGAGAGAAAAAAAAAGGCAATTAGTGTCTCCGGTGGTGGTGTTCATTCCTCGGAAAATCCCTCTTCACTTTCCCACTGATAAGCACAAATTAATTTTTCATGAATTCTTAACTACATCAGTACACTCAGTTATAATGAGCCATTATCCAGCGATCAGGCTTATTGCTACATAACGCTGTAAAACCTCAGTTTTTGTGTGTCAGGGAGTAATTATACAGAGGATTGTTTTGTTGATGAACAAACAGAATCACTTGTAAACTGACATAAACCACTGCACTGGAATCCAATACTGTGTTATTAATTAGAGCACAGTCAGAGTCGTTTTTTATGAGCTGGGGAAATACTTTGTCGTAACATCCACACTGCAGCTGGAAAATCAGTGATGATCAATACAGCTCTGATGCTTTGATGTGTGGCAGGAAGCTGATGAGCCTTTCCTCTTAGACCCTAAAGTTCATCAGCAGGATTTATAATAGCCATACTCTAATGTGAAGGCTTTCTTATAACGTGCACGCCCCTTCACAGATGATGGTGAACCTGCATCACAGCACCGTCTCTGTCAGTGAGGTAACTCAGGATGCTTCATGATGTTAAAGTCAACGCTGAGGAAATGTTAGGAGTGTCGTCTGCAAAGGCTAACAGTCGTCTTATACGGCCTGGTTGATACCAATATTTAGTTTTAAAATTCTGATGTCCTTGCATTGCTGATGGTTTTTATTTATTTGTTTATTTTTAACACATTAAACAACAATCTTGTTACAGATCTATTGAATTTGTTCCTGAAAAAATTAAATCAAATTAAATTAAATTAAAAAAAAAAAAAAAAAAAACTCAACTCATAAGTGCCCTCTAGTGGAAAAACAATGTCATAGAGACACTGTCTTTAAATGACCACAAACCTACTTTGTTGTTTTTGTACAGCAATTTCTTTGTTAGTTACAGACCAGCATAAACACCAACACCAATATATCTGTAAACTATAAACTAATGACTATTTTCATGTTGATTAACCGGTTGATTATTCATTTGATCAACTGATCAGTTGTTTGGACAATAAAATGTCATAAAATGGTGATAAAAGTCGATCACAACCAAGGGATAATCAGTTTACTGTCACAGAGGGGTAAAGAAATATAAATAAAATAATCACAAACATTTTATATTATTATTAATTATTTTTATTTTTATTAAATCAATTATTACTATTATTTATTTACATATATATATATATATATATATATATATATATATATATATATATTCATTTATTTATTTTTTAAATATAAAAATTACTCAAACCGATTAATTAATTAGCAAAATAGTTGGTCATTAATTTAACAGTTGACAACTAATCGATTGATTCAGTAATTGTTGTAGCTCCAGCCGAATAGTTTCAATTTATGTTTTGCTATTTTTTATAGTTTTAGGTAATAAAAGTAGTTAGTTAGTTAGTTACCGGTATAAACACACATTAATTACTGAACAGAGAAAGACAATATTATTGGCCATTACTGGTTTATCAGATATCGTAGATATGCATAATGGAGTATATGATATGCAACAATAAAAATGCAAATAGACATAAATGTTTTAAACTGTGTTATTTTTCTGTATTATTACCCCTTGTGTTTTCAAAATATTTATTTCTGTATATTTCTGCTTCTATTGATGATTTTTATATATATAATTTTTAGTGCTTTTTGCCTTGTTATTCTTTTCTGACTGTTTAATAATTAATGTAAATTCATTTTGACCATTCTGTCTTTTTTTTTTAATTCATTGTTGAACTGTTACATTTTAACACAATTCTCGAATGATAAAATTTGAGGTATCGTCTCCAAAAATGTCTGTTTCTGAAATATCTGCCCGTATATCACATCTCATATCAGTCAGGTTACAGACAGGAGCAGCTGCACAGATGGTTCAGATTAGCGTGACAACTACCATCGCCTAAATATAGCACACTATCTAAAACAGTGGTGCTCCTGCTGTGTTCTTTCCTTGTTGTTTCTTTAAATGTATCACTACTACATGTCACCTTTATTAGCGTGTGTTCTCAGCTGTATGCTCACTGTATGTGTGATATACTGTCAAAGGGATGATAAAGATGAACTCTCCAACCTAAGTCTTTCTTCCCTGAGTGGTCAGAGTAAACCCCAAACCCTTTCAGTGAAGATCATAAATGTTGAATCAGCCTACCTCCTCCCACTGGTGGATGTAACGGATGAGTCTGGACAGCCTCAGCAGCCGCAGCAGACTGAGGATCTTAGTGAAGCGGACAATGCGGAGCGCCCGGGCCGTCTTGTACACCTCCGAGTCCATCCCTTTCTCCACGATGAGGAAGATATAATCCACAGGTATGGAAGAGACGAAGTCCACGACGAACCAGCTCTTCAGGTACTTCTTCTTGATCTTCTTGGGGTCGAGGATGATCTCGGTGTTGTCCTCGAACACGATGCCGGTCCGGAAGTTCAGCACCAGGTCCATGAGGAAGAAGGTGTCGGACACCACGTTGAAGATGATCCAGGGGGTGGTGGTCTCGTCCTTGAAGAAGGTGATGCCCACGGGGATGATGATCAGGTTGCCCACCATGAACATCAGCATGGTGAAGTCCCAGTAGAACCTGATGGTGAGGAGGAAGAGGGGAGACGATGGTTAGAGACACTGCCACCCTAAACACCGTGACAAATGGTTTAAAGTGTACTGTATCTTGTTCTGGGGAGGTAACCTATACCATCTGACTCAAGACAAGGTCAAAGCAAGGACACGCGGAGAGACAGGAGGATAATCGGAAAGATGAGCTGGGTGCAGCTCAGTCCAAATCAAAGAACAGACACAGGCACCCTTAACAGTAACGCTACTGACAGAGGATGCCTCAGCAAAACGCTCCGCAATGCTCAATCATACCACAAATTAAACTGTGTTTTAGAAGTTAAAGCACTGTGTTGTAGAGCTGAGATCATTAGTTGATATATAAACTATTTTGATAATTAAACAATCCCAATTTTTAAGCAAAAATACCAAATGTACTCAGATTCAGATTTCCCACTGTGAGGATTTTCTGCTCTTCTTTATGTGATATTAAACTGAAAATCTGGGCTTCAGGAAACTGCTGATTTCTTCCACTATTTTCTAACATTTTATGGACCAAATGCTGAATCTATAATAATAAAACAACCCTTAGTTGCAGCTCTCTATGTGTTCTTGCCATGGTTGTTCACAAAGCCACGCTGCCGTCTGGCTCAAAGTACGTGGGAGCCTGCAAAGCACAGGGAGGAACTGATTGAAGAGCGTTGCTGAGTCATGAATGTTCCCTGACATAATTCCCCACAAAACCACTAATCAGTATGCTTATTAAATCATAATTTAACGGCATAATCTGAGTCACTGCCAGTTAAGAGCTCAGAGAGTTGGCTTTCTCCTCAGACTGCTGCTGGTGTTGTTCACGGGGGATGATTGGAGGAGCTGTCCTCGGTGCTGAAACAGATGTTCAGACGGGTTTCAAGTCAAAGACAGAAGTTTTCCAAGTTGACACCAAGTTCAACAGAGACTGTTTGAGGACGTTTGCTTGTTATAAATGCATACGGCATATTGCAGTTACCCTAATATTTTGCCAAAGTGAGCAAGAGTCCAGAGCCACATACATAAAGCATGACCAACTCAATGTAGAAATGAGTATTCCTCTAAGGAAACACAACCCTTTTGAACCCTGGCGAGGACCTTAAGGGTTTTTAAATTAAATCAAATGCATCTGTTCCTGCTCCATGCGTAAGTGCCTGAAGTTCATTTTTCTTCCCAAAACAGAACATGTCTTCATCTGTCCCTTGAATTTAGGAACACAGTGTTGAGATCAAAACAGTATTTGGAGCTTTACCTATATGGCATTAATAAATAATTCTTTATAATGCATTAAATTCTCCCCTTAAGTTTCATTTTTGTCCTCCTGAACAACAAAAATACAGGTGTAAATATACTTTGTTTGGATATTTGGATTATTTTATGTTGTTATTTTTATTTCATTTTAATCTCGGCTACAACTGAAGTGCTTCTCATGGATGAAATTCTACCCCCAAAAGGCCTTTACGCACAAATACCTGAATTTTTATTATATTATTTGTCTTTTCTCACGTACAGTTTGATAGATTTAAACTCTATCTTCCAGCTCAGTGTAAGAGTGTGAAGTGTTTATGACCCTAACTCAATTTGACCCATACCTGAAGTCGCTGTATGGGTGGATAATCCAATTACCCGCTGACTTTACGCGCTCCTGCTCTTTCTCCACCGCCTTCTGGCTGCCAAACATGCGCAGGGAGAATTTGTTAACTCCGGGCTGAAGCATTGAACTAAACTGCCGCTGCATGTATGTCCGGTTCCCCCTGGTGTCTCCATCATCCGGCACTATCTGAGAGCCGTCCTCAGCTTTGGTAAAAGTGACAGAATTTCTTGACTGACTCGGAGTCTGTCCTTTACTAGTTGGGGCGTTGGAGAAGGAAACTCTGGAGTCCTTTTTCTCCATCACTGCCGCGGTCTTGACCTCGGCACTGCCCGGCCCCTGTGTCAGGGACCCCGGTGAGGTGATAGAGCCGTCCATGCCTGCAGCCTGCCCCTTGCAGTCTTCAGCAGCCACTACTCCATCTGCCTGTTTCTCCTGCCTGGAGATGAGAGAGGAGAGACTCCCTGAACTGGTCGGGTCCCTTCTACAATCTCCGTTTTTGTTGCATATCATACCGATGGCTCCCTCCACTATCACGCCTGTGTCTGAGACTGTGTCCCCTCCAGCAGCATCCCTCCGGCACAACTGAGCAGAGGCTGTGCTGCTGCCACTGGCACTGACAGGTGCGGAGTCCTCCCCGTCTCGCAGGAGCCACAGCTCATTGTTGTTGGAGTTTTTGCGCGCAATGGACGCGGCCCCCGCCTCCTGGCGTCAATTTCTTCATCTTGGTTCCTCCGCTGCTCCCATGGTCCTCGCGTCCGGCCGAGCTGGGGACTTGAGGTGGTCGAGGCTGCTGGAATTTGGGCTCCTCCTCGCTGTCCTCCGCCTCGACGTCCATCACGGGCAGAACAAAGACAAGAGGGATGCTCCCAGTACCTTGAACCTGGCGAGACTGGGCGGCGGCGGAGGAAGGAGTGTGGAGTTCAAAGCAGCAACAGCCCTTCTGCTTTCTACTCCAACACTTTGGGATAACAGCGCACCGGTGGCGTTGCTATGGCTGCAACCTGGCTGCTGTTGTTGTGTGTGTGTGTGTGTGTGTGTCGTGTGTGTTGTGAGTAAGAGAGAGAGATGACAGCATTACCTTTGAGCTGCAACCACCTACAGGTAGATTATATTGAAGATACTACCAAAACAATTAGAGAAAAAACTAAATTTTCCTACTAAATTATCACATAAAATTAATCATTAAATACATAAATAAAATCACCTGATAGGAGCAAGGAGCAGCAGGACAAAGGTGACAGATGAAGGTCACAAGAAACATCCAACTTCTTCTGTTTTGTCACCCACAGCTGATCTCAAACAGACCATAATTAAATAGCCTACACTGCCATGATCAGGTGGTCCACATTAATTCTAATACTTGATCCAGGTTTTCTCCACACAGAGGCTGTTTCAACAGCGTCTGCCTGTTGCTTTAGTTGACAGTCTGCCAACATGGCCAGTGTTCCCCCATTCTTGGGCAAATGGCACCACCTTGTGGACAAATACGCACATTGTAACACGTTTCCTGAGCATCCATTAAACCAGGGGTGTCAAACATACAGCTCGGAAGGCAGAACCAGCCGTCTGAAGTTCCCAATCAGGCCCACTGGAGGACTTTGCACACCTAAAAGTGATGCACTTGTGAAGATTTCAGTAGTAAGTTAATCAGTGAGTCATAAGTGCTATATCGTAGGCAAATGGACTTGTGTTTCTTGAAGACGTTTCGCCTCTCATCCAAGAAGCTTCTTCAGTTCTAAAGGACTGGTGCGGAGTCCCTTACAGAGTCATTGAGGTCACACGTGAGTCGTTGACCCACCTGACCACCATGTGTGGTGTTAGGGTAAGATAGGACCAGGTGAGAGAGGGTGTGAAGTTGTCTGAAAACATCTTGAAACATCTTCAAGAAACACAAGCAAGTCCAGTTGCTTCAATATCCTCCTGAGACCCTGTGTCCTCACAAGAGGACATCACATTTTGGGTTTAATGGACCTTATTCTATTGTGGTAGTAAGAGCACAATACTCTAATCCATGTAAAAACAAGATGGCAGCCGACTCTGCCAAGTCAATCTGCAGCCAATCCTGACACAAACGAGGACAAGGTCCAAAATCTGATCACATTTTATGGTTGAAACTTGTTTATTTATGATTAATAATGCTTGTAGTTTGATGTGGAATATAAATGTGACTAATTTTAGTAACAGACACAAGCTAAGGCACTGTTAATTAGGAAGTACTCATGTGAGGACATTGGGACTCAATTATCGTTGACAATGTTTAGTTTTTTATACTTTTTTGGGTCCTACTGATCCCAAATAGCTAGGAGAAATTAAAGATGCAACTTTAACAGTAAAGATAAACAGAGGTATCCACAGTTCTGTTGATTAAAGGAAGTGGTTGTAACCCATGATTTCTCCTAGCTTTTACTGAGTGTGTGTCTTGGCCTGAAACAGGACTGTGTGCAGGGAAAGCAACAGACTGCACACAGACTTTACAACACTAAAGCAAGGCTCTATGGTATGTATCCTAACACTTCCCCCTTGTGTGATGAATACAAGCAGGACTCGGACATGCTCGTCCCTCAACTTTTTATTTTATTATTCTTTTTTTGTATTAATATTGACTCCTTTTTGGAGATGAAATGTGAATTTATATGTCTCATTGCAAGTCTGTTTATGATATCTTGTTTGTCTCCGTTTTGTAGGGGTTTTTTTTCCTGCAATATATTCTATTTTATTACTATTATTGTTCAATGTTCTAAATAAATCAAATCACATCAAATCAAATCTTGCCTCTATGTTGGATACAGATTGCTGCCTTTGCAATGTACACATCACCTGTCCCTAAAAACCAATACAGACTTAAAAAAAAGAAGAGAGAGCATGGTTTGGAGTCATTTTGGTATTAAATTTAAAGTACAGCAAGAGAGGACTTGCACACAGAGAATGAAAGAGATTCAGAATACAGTTTTTAAATGCTTCTATTGGGGCTGTGCAGACAGTGAACGAAAAGTGTACAAAATTGTGTAGTGTAGACGTTTCAGTCCATGTTGGACTTTGAGTGTTCTCAGTGACTCTGGTCTGAATCCTCCCTTGCTGCACTACAGTTTTACCCTGACTGCACCAGAGAAAAAGACCTACAAAGGACAGTTTTTAAGGCACAGCTCAGCTCTTGTGAACCACAGTATAAAGACATCTGAACTTTACTATGAATTTCAGATGGACTCTGCTATGTTACATTGTGTTAGTTACATTAAACCATGTCAAACTAAAACTGATGTTGCTATCAAATACAGGATTGATTTTAAGGTTATTTAATTTGTTTTTAAGGCCATGCATGGGCTGACACCCTGGTACACTGCTAACTTCTCTGCCTCTACTCCAGCTCCCGACCTCTAAGATCCTCAGAACAGTCTTTTAACTGTCCTGCGATCGAGGCTGGTGGGTAAAGGGAGATCGTGCCTTTGTGGTGGCTGCTCCGAAGCTCTGGAATAGCTTCCACTGACAGTTTTAAGGCAAATGTTAAAACATACATTTCCAATGGCCTTTGGTTGTTTTTAGTAGTTTCAATATTTTAGTATTTTATAATCTTTTTTACATATGTAATTGTCCTTACTGGTGTTTGTTTTAGATTTCTGTACACTTTATATTGCTATATGTATTTGTGTCATTCTTTTAATGTGTACAACACTTTGGTCAACTGCAGTTGTTTTTAATGTGCTATATACATAAATCCATTCCTAGCCATGACAGGTGACAATGCTTCAATGTTGCTACAACGATGATACATATTCTAAAATGTTGATGCCACCAGTGTCACCAGTTCAGTATCTGACCAAATTCCTAAAGTCTCTTCCTGAGTTATGGTGTTGAATATGGCCAGAAGTGTTTTTGAGGAACATTACGGTGTCACAGTGAAGCTGACCTTTGACTTCATCTTATTCTGTTTGACATTTGGTTGACTTTTTGTTGTAATTAGTGGATGAATTCTTGGGTTGTGGCCAAAAACATGTTTTGTAGTGACCAAAAGAATGAGGTCTAGGATACAAGCAGCCGAAATGAATCTCCTCTGTGGGGTGGCTGGGCTCAGCCTTAGAGATAGGGTAAGGAGGTCTGACACCCGGAGGGAGCTTGGGGTACAGCCATTGCTTTCGTGCTGAAAAGGGGTCAGTTGAGCTGGTTCAGACATCTGATCAGGATGCCTCCTGTTAGAAGTGTTGCAGGAACGTCCCCCTGGTAGGAGGCCCCAGGGCAGATACAGAACACTCTGGAGGGATTACATATCTCATCCGGCCTGGAAACACCTCAGGGTCCCCCAGGAGGAGGACGAGCTGGAAAGTGTTGCTGGGGAGAGGGACGTCTGGGGTGCTTTGCTTGGCCTGCTGCTCCCATGACCCGGCCCCGGATAAGCCAATGAAAATGGATGGATGGATGTGTTTTGTGAGCTCATAGTGACCTTGACTTTTGACCAACAAATTCTAATTAGTTCATGTGTGCATTCGAGCGAACGTTTGAGCTAAATTTGAGGAGATTCCGAGGGGCTTCTTGAGATATCGCATTCACAACGAGACAGATGCAAGGTCATAGTGACCTTTGATCACCAAAATCTAATGAGTTCGTCATTGAGTCCAAGGGGACGTCTGTGCCAAATTTGAGGTAATTCCTTCAAGGGGTTCTTGAGATATTGTGTCCATGAAAATGAGACTGACGCAAGGTCACAGTGACCTTGGTCTCTGACAACCAAAATCTGACCACTTCATGGTTGAGTCCAAGTGCACATTTGTCAAAGAAATCCCCTGAAGGAATGAGCTACTGTGTTAACGAGAATGGGACAGACGGACAACATAATGCCTCTGGCCCCGTCTATCGCCAGCGCAGGGTCATAAAATAGATGTAGCATGGTTTTCGTGTATGCCTACATCTGCTCTACTGTGTAAGTTTAGGTTGAGTTCTTGGGTTCTCAAAACTAAAGCTTTCAATAAGGTTTAATCTACATGTTTAAACATTTCAAAAAGGTATGGGCTGAGAAAGACCAAATAATTCTTTAATTCTTAGGGACTTTTTTCCCCTGTAGTATGTTTCTTTAGCACTGCGTTTTTTGCAGGACAGTGAATCCAACAAACAGGTACTGATAATGATCTGTGGAGCTATTTTGGCCTCAGTGTACACCGTGCTTCCTGACTTGCTATTCAAGTCACCCTTTGGGTTTAATGTTGAGCAAGTAAACACAAACATGTAAAATCAAATACCTTTATTCAGTTTGTGCAAGTTGTACAACAGATGGTTGTTCCATGTATTCGGAAGGTACAACACTTTACACAACTCTGGCTAGGTCTTCTTAATTTGTGTAACTCTGAAATGGTAACATCCAATCACAACACTACTCAGGTTAAATGGAACATATGGCTTCTGAATCATCTACACAGTGGAGGGAACAGAGACGACGGCCCAACAATCGCACACAGGATGTTTCTTATCTCACATCACGTCGAATGAGAAAGAAAAACATCTGAAACGATAATCTCCGGTACTAAATATAAACTTTAGTGTGTAGTATTCAAGTTGCGTTCGATAGAAGCAACAGATGTTACTTGCACTTGGTCCTTAATATATTTTTACTCTGGATGTGACATCGGCAACAAAAACATCAGTGACTAAAACTTCGATTTAAAATATGTGAATAGGAAAAGGAAATAAAAGCTGGATTTAAAGGACAAATGCTTTCCTACTAAAAAGAACTGTAATTTCTTATAGGCAACCAAACCTTCATTAATTATTTCTGCACTTAATTTTAAGTATCACATTTACACACAAAAGAGAAAATGGTGCTTGTTAAGGCAAAGTATAAAACTCTGCTAAAGGAGGTGTGCGGTGAAGTAGGGACAGGTCAAACATGAATTCAAACGCACTCCAGTGGTTGCTATAAGAATGGCAGTGATCTATTAGGATCAAAAATGTTTCAGATCCTCTCAACACAACTTGTGCTGTTTTACAAGGAACCATTCCAGATAGAATATAAAACAGGGTTCCCACACATTTCTACCGATAATTTTTCAAAACTTTTCCTGTGACTTTCCCACAATATTTTACCCCATTTCCATGACTTAAAGTTGTTTAAACAGGTAGGCCGATACAGAGATACAGCCATCATAATGAGACACATACTTCAGGCATGTGCGCATAAGTAAGCTCCTAGCGTTTCCTAACTTTACTCGCTTGTTAGACATTCCTGCCGCCAACTAGCTGCATACGCCAATAGGCCAGACTGGCACATTCAGGTACTTTGCAAGCCGTAGTTAACCAGCTACACATAAGCTCCTATTTCTCTCCTGATGTCATAGCTTATTTCTTGCCCCCAAAAGGGGGCGTGGCCTGGGCAATGACGCAATGCAGGCTTGGTCTATGTGTTTCATGTGATACTGGTGACATTTCAACAGCCACACAGTGCAACAAAAGCTTTTAAATTAGTAACACAAGGAATGTATTTTGCTTAACGCGAGACATGCTCTGGGATTTTTAGTAATGCATTTTAAAGTACAGCCAAAATGATGCATATTCAAAACCCTCTGTTAATTCCAAACCACCTCCAAGCCTGGTTATCAGTTTTTTCCAAGCCATTATTATGGGAACCCTGTATAAAAGCAAAAACCGACAGCTGTGAGGTCAGTGCAGAATCAGCATCAACAGAAAAATAACCACAAACGAGGCATTCCTCACATGAACGGTCTAATGATTTTACAACGAACACACACTTTGCTAAAACGGCATTTAAACTCATGCAATATTTGCCCCGCGGCCTCAAGCAGAAAGTACTTCACACTATGTTCTGTGGCTGCACAATGTGGAGAAGAATATAGAAGAAAAAAAAAAACAAGAGGAAATCAGTCAGTTTCTTAAAACATTAACACCCAAGCACAAAAAAGGTACTGAAAATTGCAGGGTGCACAGTATAATGTGCCACACAACAGCCGAGTCCTGGACTGCCATCTGGATGTCCATCTAGGGTAGAAGAGAAGTTGCATGAGTGAAGAATTAAAGTTGTTTTGTCTTATATTCAGAGTCTTAATTGGGTTTATAAAGTTTGAGTAGAGCGGTAGCCCACAGAATTTATATTTCAGGGAGAACATCATAGTCTGACGCACCTCGTTCAGCTTCTAATTAGAATTCCTTTGCCTCACATTCTTGTCTTTGTGGTTTGCAGTAGAATTGCTCTTCCTGAAAAACATGTTATAGAGCAAACATGAGTTCTGTAAAATACATAATCTGCAGAGACCAATCAATATATGGAGCTGCTGAGTTTACTTACAGAGGAGCAGAGCCTGAGTCGTCATCTGTGAATGATCAATGAAGGAGGGCAAACAAAAACAAGAGTCAGTTGATAGCAGGTTACATGTCTGTTACTGGTGTGAGCAATACATGCCTGCCCCTCCCCCACAGATGATGGTAGCAAACGTTAGAACATGACATCCTCTGCAACATGACTCCAATGAGGTTATGTTCAAATCCAACTAAACATGAGCTGAGGCATGCCAACCTGCTGTTTCTGAAGATGAATGATGAAACAAAATCCTTAGAGACTATTTTACGTAGCAAACCCACACACTATCATTAAAAGATGTCACTTAACAGACAGCTGTGCGTCTTTTTGGCAAATCTGTGATAAGATTTGAACATTGCTATTCATGAACATTTTTGTACACTGTCTAGAGTCACGCCTTAGCATCACAGAGGCTCATGCAAAACAAGCAAAGGACACCAAATGAACACTGCAGTGGCTGTAGTCAGATAAAGAGACAGTAAACATCTTTAAACTGGCAGAGCTAACACACAACCTGGCATGTACAGTGGCAGTATCACACCAGAGCAAGAGCACGTAGTCACAAAGTAAGGCTATCTCTGTGGCCAAATGGTGAATGAGACAGATGTAAATGACGTACTGACCTGGAGAAGAGGGTTGCCTATCATTTATCATGCATAAAGTACAAGATGCAGGAGACATGCAGACAGAATGCTGAAACCTCTCACTTGTCAACCTGTTCAAGTTCATGTCAAACCATTACACGAGCTTACGTGTCTCATTTGACTCTTTCATTGGCTCAAACACATGTTTTAAAGGGGACCAATAGAGAGTGGAGAGAAAATACTTTAAGCTTGCTCTGAATGCAGGGCCAGTGAAAGAGTGACCAAATCTTTGAGCGCATTCCTCTTAGAAGTGGTGACTATGAAAGCAGTTCATTCAGACTCCCATAGCTTTTTCCACGCGGTCATCTCAGCTCAACCACTTCAGTCTGACATGCAGTTTTGTCCACTTACCAAAATGCAAAATCAGCAGCGAACAGAGAAGTAAAAATGTAAATAATAAAAATAATAGTTTCTATCACAGATCGTTTATACAAAAGGCGGAAACTAACTCCTGATCTTCAGTTCAAAATGTAAATAATAGCAAAAATCAAAGACAATAAGGATTCATATTGAAAGCATGCAACTACAGTCCATACATCCCCATCTTAAAAGCAACGTTTTGTATTAATAGTCTTCAACATGCCACTGGGGGGCGTAAATCTTAACTCTGTTTAGTAAACAATGCCTACAGTTTGACACATTCTTGTCCTGTTGGAAGCTGAATGATTTCCAAGGGGCTTCTTTATGTTCTTTTAGCCACACATTACAACAGAGGACAGATAATGCAGGTTAGACGATGTCCGTATCTGCCCTCAAAATGTACATTTACTTCCTGGTGGATATTACACAGCCACTTTGGTAGCAAACTATTCATATGAGGGTATTTTCTCCTACCAAAACCTGTGTAATTAGTAAAACTGGAGAATGGTCGGTAAGGTTTGGAATTCATCAATGATTGTGGGTAATTGACAAATAAAATTCTCAGCTCTGAGTGGCTGTTCAGACCAAAAAGAGCACTGCTGGCGACGTGTTGCTTCAGATATTGGTGAGAAGATTAAATACGACCTAGGGGGCCTAGTAATAGCATCAATAGCACTTTCTAGTACTGACAAATCTGTAGTAAGGTATTACAGTAGTAATCACTTTATTTTCAGGCCCTGACACACCAAACAGACTGTCAGCCATGAGCACAAAGGTCAGGCCGTCAGTGAACGTCTATTGCCCTAGTTTTGGCAGTGTGTCCTGGACAATTCACCATGTTGAACTCTCCATGCCACCTGCAGCCATGGAGAGTTATTTCCTCTCATGTAGGTGCAGATTGAAGGTGCTAGCTAAGGGTGGGAATCTCCAGGCACCTCACGATTCAATTCTTTTATGATTCAGAGGGTAGCGATTCGATAATAAAATGATTATCGATGCATCACAATGCATCAAAATGTTTGATTTCAACAAGATTTATTTTTCTCTTTCTTTTAAAATATAGCAGACTGTATTTTTGATGATCCATAATTAAACAAATTCTTTTACATGCAAACAGTGTGGCTCTTGTCCAGGTCCCTTTCCCTACAACCCACCGCCATACCCTCACTTTTGAACCAGGGGGTGCCAGTCGGATTGTATCCATCTGTGAATGCTCACACTTGTCTATTGTGGGATATACATATATAGGGGATATACACACACCTGCGTAGGGTGCAGTGTTTGCATAGCCTACTGTAATATTTCGCCTGAAAGAATGTGTAATTCATGGTCTGTTCAATAATATATGGTCTGCAGCTGCAAGCAGCCCCTCTCCCCATTAACGATGACGAAAGCCAAGACACTAGGCAGGCCAGGCACAGGGTTTTTAAGGTACAACAGACTGAGCAGAGAGTTATTTTCTTCACCACAGCAGTGTTTTATTTTGGTTAATGCTGCAGCGTGTTGGTCAGCTGGTTTACATGCTGATTGCTGCTCATCTTGTTAATGTTAGTCGCTGGGTGATGGCATAAGCAAGTATTCACAATGTATTTCATGTTCACCTTACAAATGTAATTATTTAAAAAAAAAAAAAAAAGTAAAATTAAAACAAGCTTGCAACCGCTGTCTTTTGTAAGGATGCTCATCCGCGCTGTAGACTGTCCGGGTGCTACACTGACTTCGCAGTTGAGCTCCGCCTCCTTAGTGCCGTTAGCATCATGTTATGAACAAACATTTAGATAATCGATTACTGACGTTTGTGAATATATGCGTAATCATCCAAATCCGTAATGCGGTGCATCTAAGAATCGATTTTCAGGTCGAGACAGTCAGCCTTTATTCACACTAGTTATTTGATGTCTGTTTGGTGTGTTTGGGCTTTTGTATTTTAATTTCATGCCAGATGATGTTCAAATTATTTTCCAAAAAACCTGCCATTTTTTGTTTTTGACCCTCCGACATCCTCACTGTGTTAACACAGTGGTCTCACTGAAATGAATGAGAAGTGTTTTGTTTTTTTTTACACAGTGCTAATGTCAGTTTGAACATGAACTAAGAGTAGTAGTGGTGGAGGTAACATGGTGTACATACCGTCGTTGATCTCATCAGGCTTTCTCCTCTTCTCATAGATGAAGATGATGGTCACCAGGATGATGACCTCGGCCACAATGCCAAGGAAGGGCCAGAGAGCAGCCAAGCGACTGCGGACACGCAGGTGGATCTTGTCGGTGGTTGTGCCAAGTTCATTGGTTCCAGCGCAGATGTAGTCTCCGATGTCGTTTTCGATGCTCAGGTCATGAACGGTCAGAGTGGTCTTGTTGGGGGTGCTCTTGATCTCATATTTGTCACTTGTGCCGTTGATGATAGGCTGAAGGTAAAGTTTAAGCAACAAGTTAGTAATGCAAATAGCGAGGCAGGTGTGACCATTCAGTATTATTTAGTCTTTTTTACAATTGAAGTATGGGACAACTTATGGACCACTACCATATTTAAGCTAACTAAAATGTTTAGTTTTATGTCCACCGGTTTAGAACTCTAGATCAGAAACATCATAAATATTTTTAACACATACCATTTGGGCACCATCTTCCTCTTTGTGCCAGTTCCAGTTAGTGGGCAGTGGATAGCCATGGCTCACGCAGACCATCACACCTTTGTCCTGCTCATTGCCGTGCTCAGAGTGCTTGTAGGCAGCAACATGGGGAAGTGCTACAGCAAGAACAGAAACACATATTCAGATTAGAATATGAAGGTTTGTATATTAAATAAATTGCCTCAATCGTTTATCCTGGAGCAGGAGGCACATCCACATAAGAGTTTGAATCAAGAGGTGATAACCATGTTTCTAGAGCTACCTGCATTGTTTGATTAATTCCCAGTTAATCCCCAGTTTGCTGAACTTCAGTTCAACTCAATTACCAAACGTCTCCCCTGTGCATGTGCAGATGACACCCAGTTTTCAGCTGTGTTTGACGCAGAATTATTTTCTTCAATGGTGAATTGCACAACAGCACAAAGAGACAAAAACACCAGATGAAATCAGGGCTTATGTCCATTGAGTATCTCACAATGAAGCTCCAATATTACAGGTGTTCAATGACTTATGTCTCTACACCCACTACAATTTTTAAAACAAGTTTTTGTATAAACTGCTTCATTCAATTTGTCAGCTTGCTTATTACAGATGTATTCCCAGTAAAACCTTAGGGCACTGTTAAGGCCATTTGTTTACTTGATGTCGTAAACAAATGGCCACACCTTAGGGCTCGTTTGTGCTCAACATTAGATACAGAGATGGAGACGGATGGAGGCTTCTGTTCATTCCCTGCATTAATTTTGCCCGTATTTGTACATGTTTCCTGAAAGCTTGCACATATGGACGAAACAGAGCAGTACCACTGGAGATCGTGGAGGCAGTGTTGCTTAGTTCAAACGAGATTCCACCATAGGAGATGACGAAGAAAGTTAATTTAAGGCAAAACAGAAACAATCTGCGATATAGGAACAATTCTCTGTCCACATGTCAGGATGTGATGGTATATGGCAGCACAGACCACCACCATCTACAACACTGCCTCCATTTAAACGTACAATATAACAACCTCCTCCACTGTCTCATCTGTTGTTATGTGAAACGTTTGACTCTGCCCTCTAGTGCCATCTATTGGCTGTATATGTGAGAACATAAACGACCCATGGCAGTATGAGGGCAGTGACACTTCCAACGTTTAAATCGGAGGCATCTATTTTCACACAAAAAGGGAGTATAAATGAGCCTATAGTCTGTATAATAAAGATGGATGACATTACAGCCGCAAAAGTGAAGCCAAAACATCTCATTCGCCCCCCAGTGGCTGGCTGCAGTATAGCTTACAAAGCCAGCCCACTCCATGTTAGCAGATTAGACATGGTCCAAGTCGAAGATTGTGTCAATTAGATTTTGCCCAAAGATGGTTTCTGTCATTTTTTTGTCACGCTGGTGTATCTTCAAGTGTTCATTTTTTTAATGTGATTGGTTTTAACTAATTATTTAATCTCACAAAATGGGGGATTTGACGTCATGATTGACAGCTGTGTGCACCAATCGAGTGTTCGCTATCTATAGCCCCTTTTACACTGCCAGATTTCTGGCAAATGTTTGGGTGTTTTGCAGGCAACCTGCGAACGTTTAGACACAGAGCTGGATTGGTGAGCTGATCCGAGGTGCCCAATTTTCCGCAGCGTAGGGGTAAACAGATTGACGAAACCTTTTTGGTTTAAAAGACTGAGGCGCCTTTCCACCACGGGAGGGGCTGTTGACGCCGCATGTGCGACCCACTGGCGGTGGACTTAAAAACAGGAAATAGCTGATAGCAGGAATGAGCAGCTAGTAGCAAAAGGGAAACACAAACAACGTCTACACCAACCTGAAAGAAACTATAAAGATGTGCAACTGGGGAGACAAGGAATTGCGCGCCCTCTTTGCCCTCGCAAACAAAGAGGCCATTAACCGTCAAATGATGGAACGGTGAAGGACGGGCTAACTTATGAGAGAATCACCGAAGGACTGACCAGCTGCGGCTTCCCTCGGAGCAAGGCACAAGACGTCACTGTTTGTCACACGCTGAGCTACACGTTCTGTTACTTGCTCACGCCCCCCATTGCCCCGAAAAAGGCACATTCTGTATGAACAAAAGTAGACAGGCGGCATTTCGCTGCACTCCCCGATTTTGTTTTTATACTGCCAATGCTGAACAAAGACTGATTGGGCTTTCCTTCTAATTTGCACAACTCCTATTTTAAAAGGCCTTGCGGCGCTGCCTGCAACTGGCCGGACAACAGAAACTCAATTCAGCAGAGATGACTACTGCACAGACTCTGGCTCCAAATGAGGTCACCAGTGAAAGATGGCAGCACCCGTGACCAGGATATTCTGGCTTCATTTTTGTACAGTGGGAGAAAATGGATGCATGATGTCCATCTTTATATACAGCCACAGGACCACACTCAGATAATGGACGAGACCACTAGGACAGCTAAAGGCCCGCCTTAAATATTAGCAATGTTTACAGTTAACAAAAACATAAAAACATCAAATGATGTTTCCTGTAAAATGGCTGCATATATACTGTGTGTAAAGGCTTATGAAACACTATAAAAAAACAAACATACAAACATGTTAAAACCCCAGTGTAAACATGGACATGAACTTGACATGAAATGACAAATAACAAACACAACTTTAAGCTGTAACATTCATTAATTAACTTACTTTTGACTTCAATTGTCTGCTTCACTTCAGGATCAGTCAAAAACACACATTCATACTTTCCACCGGAGCTGTGGGTGATCTTGTCCAAACTATGGAAAGAAAACAAATGAAGGATGTGAGAACTCCGGGTGTCACTCCTCATTAATAGACCACAGGTGAATATTTCTCTGTAGATGTAGCCTAGAGCAGGTGGACCAATTCTGCTGAAGCCACTTTAATGACAGTGATTAGTTTTCCACTTAGCTTAGTAGAAAATTCACAACAGAACCCTGTTTTTGCTCAAGAGCCACGGGTTAAAAAATAAAGCTGCTTGTCCATGCAACAAATATTTCAAATTTCCCCTGGTAATCACAATCCCACTTTTGTTTGGTGCTGCTGTCCCGTACAGTTCTGCCTGCTCTCTCTAATGGGGAATTAAGGTCAGGGCAAGTGAGCACACTGCTAGGGGCGCTTATCCCTGCTGCCAAGACTACCGGCAAAGCTGCACGACTGCACGGTCCATCTCTCTGCTAATCAAGAGCAGTGAACGCCTGAATGGCGCCCCTAGCTTTGCTGCTAATGGAGGCAGCCAGGGAGAAAGGGAGAGTCGTGAGAGGGGGAGGGACGTCACGACAGACAAGCAAAAGGCAGTGTGCAATGGAGGGAACATTAGAGAATAAAGATGGACAGTGACTGTAGTAACAAAGCCAGAAAGGGACAGCATAACTAGAGAAGGACTAGAGCAAGACACTTTCAGGATGCAAAATGACTATGTGTCTTCTAAACCAATAACACTTAGTGCATAGCACATCTAAAAGTATTAAAGCTAGCTCAGCTTTCCATTTTTGAGTATGGTTCATTCATTAAGTACTGCTGAGTGAATGATCAGAGGATGAGCACATACATTGTGCCATAGTAACTGCAGGGCATCTCTGCCCATATGGCACACTTGGGTTGATGTAGCTACTTACCGGAGGACTGTGTATGAATGGGCATCAGTGGATTTAGATTCTTCAAGGACTTTGCCATTGTGCACCCAGTGGGAGCCCTTGCTGGGAAGGCTGGACTCTGTCAAGTTGCAGCTGAGGACTGCGGAGGTCTGGTTGGTGACCTCAGTAGGTTCGGTGATGATGTTTGGGACTTAGGATAAACAGAGACAGAAAAATTAATTATTTGCCATCCTTCCCTAAAACATAAAATTTGACCTTATTGGCATTAAACAACATTTTTGCAGGTTTAGAGATTAATGCTGCCCTACAAAGGCAAAACCCAGTGACTACATATAAGGTCAAAATTTACTTTTAACTTGAATCTGATTTTCAGTTTTACAACATAAAAATACTATGCCATACAATGTGTAATTTCTGTGAAAGCTTTTTATATTTAGAGAACCTTCACTTTGGTGTGTAGTAACTGCAATCTGCCTTTGTAGGTCTTAACACCCTTACACTTCATTACTGACCTGAAGGTATTGCCTTGAAATGTATCATTATCTTTGGGTGCATCATTTTTTAAGGTTTGTTTAATGTACATTTTGGTTCTTGGCACTCAACAGTAGTCTTTACAGAAAGAAATGATTTGATGGAACTAAATGTCAAAGGGCATACCATGTATGTGACAGCCCTGTGATCACACTCAATTACCAATGAGCAAGGAAATAAAAAGGTAGGCAAGGTAGAAGAGGTCAACTATGAGAGTTTTTCTTCTTACTCTAGAGATTGGGATTTTGTTGAGATGACGATTGTTGGGTGCCAAGAGCAAATCAAGAATTACCAACTACGTTCTTGGCATTATCCTTCAGCTTACCGAGTCTGAGGTGGAAATCCGTTCTCACAAATAAAACCAAGAAAACAGTGTGACACAAGAACAAGTTCTGAACAAATGCACAGAACTTTCCAATAAAGGTGGAAAGAGCTCCCCAAAACGGAGAGATCTGTCCCACCAACATTAGATGGAGGGGAAAACAGGAGTCTTACTGGAAATCTAAAAGATACAGTGGTCTACAACAAGGTCACGGGGTAAAGATCTTTAAATACATGCAGAAGAAGCAACAGGAGGGGGATGAAAAACTGTTGGCAGTTATCGCTGCCAATCACAATATAAAATGTAATAATTAGGCATTTTTGCTTCAACTGGGTGAAGAAATTGACCAATTCTTCAAAAAAATAATACTGGACCACAAGGCAGAAAAATGCCCCATGGCTGAGAGTCTATTTTTAATTAGTTGCCATCTTCTGTGCCTTCAGTTCAGTCGGTTATGGGCCACAGGAATGGTCTACAAGCATTAAACAAAAGGGGCATTGCCAATGTTAGTATCAATTAAGGAAAATACTAGCAAAATAAATATCTACTAAGAAGCGATAGTAATCAAGAAATCTGACACCCCTTTTTTGTTTTTCTTAAAACAATTAAGTACTGTTTATATGCAAAAATTTTCCTGCAGGAGCCATCTGCAAATTTCCAACCTTATGACCAGTATTATATGAATGACAGCCTATCATACGCTACCTAAGCCTTGAAACAGGGTAAAAAAAGGCATCAGATTGAAGACACGTTGTGTATCAAGTAACACAGGATTAGGGAGCGGCCCAGCCATGCTTTATGACCAGGTTCGGATTCTACTACAGGATAACCTTGGAGCTTTTGAGGAGAGGAGGGGGAAGTGTGGACTGGGTGAAGCAGGATGGAGAGGGTACTGGACCGGGAAACATGGGAGTTGAGTGTAACAGGAGCTGAATGTCCAGGACTTCACTAATGAGGAGATAACAGCCAAGCTACTTTGACCGGAGTCTCCTCATGCTTCCTCTGCCACTCACTTTCGATCACAATTACGTTTGCCTGCGAGCGGATCCACTTGATTTTTGGCGTCTTCCTCAGATCATTGCGGTCGGGGTCGTTGGAAGCGCGGCACTCATACGTGCCTGAGTCGTTGAGGGTGAGGCTAGTGAGGTGAATGGTACTAGTGGCATGTGCTATATATGTGGCATTTATTTGCACACGGTCATACCGTGCCCCGTCAAAGAGCTGGGTGAAGGTCTCGTTGGGCTCTTCACCCTCTATAAACCACCACTGCACCTCGGGGATAGGGTTCCCTATCACCTCACAATGCAGCTCTGCGCTGTCACCGATCAGCTTCATCTGAGACAGGGGAGACTTGATAAAGCCCGCTGAGCACGGTTTACAGTCAGCCCAGCAACAAGAGATTACAATGAGTTTTTGAATGTGGTGGGTTTAAAGCAAGCCAGGTGATTTCATGGATTGGTGATAAAAGGCCGTGATGGAAAAAAGACAAGCAAATAGGAAAAAGAAAGAAAAAGAAACAAAGTTAATTAAACACAAATGAAATGAAAACACGAAAGTACGCACACAGAAAAGGCATAGATCAGAGCAGCATTACCCCCCAATTATCTTGATCATTCCTGGTACTCTGACCCATCAAAATGAAAAACAGAAATGCAATTAGGGATGACCTGAGCTGATTTGAGAGCACAGCATCAAGCCATACACTCAGTTAGGCCTGTCACAATAACTACTTTTGTTGGAGGATATATTTTTCCAAAAATCAATCATTTTAAGACCATTTTATGTTGCTGATTTAATGACACATTCAAGGAGCAATGATCTTTAAATCTTAAGAGTATTCAGACATTGGAATTGCAATATGAAAAAAATACTTATTTTTATAAAGTAATTGACACCTGCTAATATATAAAACAAAGTATACATAAAATATATTTTAAAAATGATTTTCGGAGTAGCCCAAAATACCCAGTTTGAGGCTGAGACAAAATTTGTCCGACAAAAGTTAAACCAATTTATGCCCGCTGGGGCTAACAAACAAGCTTAGTGAAGATCCTGGAACACAGTAGGTACCGCCGTAATCTGGCCGGTGTGCCACCGGGGACGACGTGCTGGGAGGCAGGTGGTTTGCTGGTGGATTCATGGAGTGGAGAATTAAGTTGTTGGAGGATAAAACTAGAAACAATGGACTTTTGGGCTTACTGCCAGGGGTTAGCAAGTTAACCGCTATCAAGACTGTGTGTCTTCCACTCCAAAAATGCAGCTGCAGGCTACCGGTAAGCAGAGTTGTGTCATCTTTGAAACGTTGATTAAATTTTTCTTTGCACTCGTGCAAAAAGGCAACCTGGTGACTAAACAAAAAGTGTTCTAATGGTAGTGAAAACTCTGCTTTAAAGTTAGGCATCATGTTGGCTAAAACGTTGCTGTCATTCTTATGTCGCCTAACACGCATGTCAACACAACAGGCAACATGAAGGTCAGCAAAATGATTGAGGTTATGTCCTTATATTGCAAGATAACTCGAAAACGTAATCGTCATGACAGGCCTACACCCAGTTTCCAATTTATTATGTACATCATGCATCAGGAAGGCCATGATGTTTCTGTTTATAGTTTTTGAAAAGTAATCACTCAAGGCTATAATCATTTTGGAGGCTGTAATTTGTGTTGCAGTTTAATTGTGTGGCACTGCACTTGGAGGTGTTTCTTATAAGGACTGGGTAATCATCTCTGTGATACACAGAATTCGTTATAGGTTTATTTTTTATGTCATTTCAATGTACCAAATTAAATGCCTTTAAAGAGGTGTTTGCTCTGATTAAAGGCTTTATATTAGCATTAACTCAATAATTAATGTTGCGACTGTTGGCATAAAACAGCTTGATCAAGACATCCCTAAAGGCAGTTAAAGCAAAAAGAAAAACACAAGACAAGAACAAAACATTAAAAGCATCCAATAGCATTCCTATGAAATCAATACAGATGAATGAAACAGAACATGAAGAGAAAAGCAGATGAGGTTGAAATGAAAAACATTTCACATAATAAAAATCATAATAAAAAAAAAAATCCATGAAAGCCTGAGGACATGCAAGCAGTTTGAGCCGGTGCCATTTCTCTGCTGTGCCTTGTGTCACCCGACAGTGGTTAGGGTGTTGAATTACACATAGCCTATTTTTCAGAACATTCTGCAAATGGCTTCATGCAGGCTGTGCACATGACATCAATGTTCGTTGAAGTTGATGCAGGCAGTCCCCACTGAGAGGCAAATGGGAACATTCAGCATTTGCCAATGACACATTCACATTGGAGGAACATTAAAAACATTTGTCTTTAGCTGTTGCGCAATGGACTGTACCGAACACATTAACAAAGGAATGCATGCATTGTTTGAATGAAATGTGCTGGTCAGTTTGATTACGATGTCAAATCCTGCTTGGGTGTGTATCAGGAAACTTATTTCCCGCTGTAGTTAAATGCTAACAACCCCCTGACTGTCTGTTGCATGCATGCAATGCATTTACTTCAAGCTATTTGTTTGCTTTCAAGTATTACAGCTCTCCACAGTCACAGTGGGCAGGATGGACTTGTTTGGGCGCTCAGTGGTGGTCAGCGGGGTTATACACATAGGTGGGTCCAGTGAAGAATAACATTCTCACACTACAGGCCAAGGCACGGCCAGCTTTTCCTCTCCTCTTAGAAAAAATTCTTGACTAAAAAAACCCAGAAAATAATCAAGACTGAGCACAGGGTGCCCAACACCAATAAGAAACTGGCACAAATGAAAACTGAGTCCCTCCTAAACTTGCAAATCTGTTTTCTGTTGTTGTTGTTTTTGTTTCACGTGCAGACCCTTCTTCTGGATTCCCTTGATGAAGATATAGTTAAAGACCGGGTAAAGCAAATCAGTGATTCTTCTCTAAACACATTATACATGTTAAAAAATACTTGTTAAAAGCCCTAAAAGATTTCTGTGTCCAGGATTTTTTTGGGTGGGCCTGAAAACACAGCTTGATGACATATTGGGGCAATCCTTAATGTAACCCCTTCCCTACTATATAGAAACTAACATCAGGGCACGTAGCATTAGTGTTTTGTTTATCCACTGTGTACGCGAGCTGCAAGTTTGCTTTGTTCAACAAGCTTCCGCAGCTTTTTCTGTCTAATAAATAAAGGAATAAACAACTCTGTTAAATGCCACAACTATATAAACACCACGGAGCAGTGCTCGCTCCTTAGCTCAGGGTGTGTTTGACGTTGTGTGCTACTGGGTTAGCTCCTAACAAGAGTATGTCGACGCACAGTGGGTTGTTCTACAGCTCAGTGCCTTCAGCAGAAACGCCCCCAATGTTTCAGAGCACAGAATACTGTTCATTTCTTCAGGATTGTGACACCTAATTTTATATGCTTGGCGATCTTCTAATTATTCAAATTTGGCTGGGTGGTTAATAACACATTTTCTGTGGTGTGACAAACTCTGAACACATATTTATTTTTACTTTACCCTGACTTTAATTTTGTGTTGGATAAGTTCAATTTTCAAAACACTTCCAAATGAAACGGTCAGCAGATATTAATTAAAGACAAAACAAAACAAGCAGACTTGTGAACCTGTCAACAAGAACTTCACACTCACCACGTACATCACGTAACCTTTCAAGCTAAGTAGCTTCCCCCAGCGCTACCAAAGGCCACCTACATTCCACATGCTGAATGAAAGTTCAAAATTAAATATAGTCTACGCCCTAATCTTAGCTGCCTATAGATGTAAACCACATGAACCCTGACAATGTAATTTAGTGCCTTTAGCCCTCTGCTCTTTCATATGAGAACCAGCTCCATGTGTTTAAAGCCCTTTCACAGAACAAATTCCATAGCTGATATTTCCATATGCTCAACAACAAGCTGCATTATCAGAACAATGTGCAAAAAAGCCCCTTGGAAATCCAATTTAACATTCAGAGGAATAAAAGATTAAATATTTACTGTGATACAGCGATAGCATGCAATTTGTTAAGCACAATAAAGTAGATAGGAGCCAATAAATCCAAACTATGGGGACACATGCTTTATCTTCACAGTTTGTTTTATATTCAACCAGCTGGTTGAAAATTAACAACTCCAGTAGGAATTTACTGAGCCTGTTAAAAATACAAAAGGGTATACACACAAAGCCTAAAATATGTGATCCTCAGACCTTCGTCAACCCTCGAGTAACAAAGTATATTGAATTTTCCACGCTGAACAGGAAGTGCTAGTACAATGTAACATCCTTTCCAGCAGAAGATGATGTTAACGGTCACAAACATGAAGAAAGCAGTGACACACATGGAAGCAGACGCACTGTTTAAAGAGGTCATTTCAAGTTTTCGTTTCAACCTTGTATTATTTGGTGAAGGTCACTGTTTGGAAATAAAAAAAGAACTCAGAGAGGGGAGCAAATACTTGTCACTTTCAGCTCACAGACATTCACTGGATGTGACTTGATCTTTCAGGTCTTTCTGCCTGTCGGTCTGTCTGTGTGGAGTGCACTACTCAGGTAGCCCACTCAGTCTGATCATTCAGCTGTGGGGGGGACCTGAGATGTGTCACTACTATATGAAGAATGTCAACTCCCACACCCTAAAGAACAACAACCTGCCGCTATCAGTGCTGCTGGCTAGACTGCAGGCTTTTATCATAAAAGGGTAATTTAAGTGAGAGCAGGTTTAGCAGCTGGGATCTCAAAATGGTGGTCAATAACAAAAATGAGTCTGTATTCACCACCATTTAACAAATTACTGTGACTAAAGATCCAGCACTTAAAACGTGTGAAATAACTGGCTTTCCGTGCCTTTTTCACACAAAGCAGCCTCACCTACCTGCCTGCCTGCCTCGTAACCCACTTTCCATGCCAAAGTTAAGCTAGAGAAGAAGCTGAACCTCTAGGGAAATCTAATTTTACTTCTGATCTACTCCAGAGCTGTCGTGACCAAAGCAGGAAACACAGAGTGGTATGAGGGCTGCTTGTATGTGTTTGACGCACATGCACACATAAACAGCCTGGCTGCTGGTACCAACTCTCTGCAAAATAAAAGTTGCCCAGTTGTACCCATGCTTTAATAAACCATGGCAAATAAAGGGTGCATTTGACTTTCACAGCCCATGGTTTAACAACATTTTATGTCAGAGCATGTGCTTGCCCGTCTGTCTTAACTGCCTTGGGATGACGAAACACAGAGGGGAAAATGACGCAGTTTGGATATTTTGAAATGTACTCATGAGGAACTCTTTCAGTGTTTACACTCAATGACGAAGAAAGCTCAAATAAATTTCAACATCATTCCATTTTAAAGGAGCACAGACAAAATAAAAACAGCCATTGAGAGCAGAGAAATAACATATTTGAACAGAACACATTTGTGTGGCTAAATATTTAAAATATTTTTTATATTTTTCAGGAAATCTTGAAGTGGGCTTACTTGGAAAACCCATGGACTTAAAGTGTACGTTGCATACTCATTAAGACCATGCTGGACTTTCGACATATGCTGACAAATTAAACAATGAAAACATTGAAAACTGGTATAAATGGTTTATTGATACTGTGAATGAGGGATTAGACTTTCATTTTAACTGAAATGCTTTCACTACAAATGTGGCAGTGTATATTGAAAATGTCTGATAGGCATTAACGCCATGAAAACACACTAGACATTAAAATGACACAATGACAACTGAATCTGTCACCTTCGTAAACATTTTGTCATGACATTTTAGGGTTTACAAGCTCATTTGGGGGATCATTCTTAGGAAATTATGACAATAATGGTAGCTTTATAATAACAACTTAAACATGGCCGCCATTTGCGTTGCTGACAGAGACAAAATACGCAAGTAGTATCGCAACCACCTAATTCATAGGAGCATTATTTTTTCCCCACCAGTCTTCTCTAACAGCTGTCGTTGCAATGCTGACACACACATCACATGCGACACATTCAACAGATAATTGATTATGATAAGTGTAACCAAGCAGAGAGCTGTGTATGAGTATGTTTTAGCTTTTTAGGTGTAGTCAATCACTGAAGACACAGGGTGACAAACTGATAGGAAGCCACTGACAGGAAGGGCCAGCAGCAGGTCATGTAGTGGCCATCAATACGACTAGGCTCTCCACCCTTTCACAGCAAACATGCTGCTACAGAAAATAAGAGAAGACTTAAAATACTGTATCAAGGCAGCTGATAGCATCACGTGGACTGGGCCTGCTGGCTCACTGAATCAAAGACAAGGGATGCAAGTCTGATCGGAACAAGCCAACAACCATGCTAAGTGGGTGAAGCTGTCAAATCTAACGTTACAAGCCAGGGCTCCTGTTCCTCAAAGGCTGTGTGGAGAAGACTTATCGAAATGACTGAGATTATTTTACCATCTGGGGTGAAAGTGAAAACAACAGTTTGTGTTAATTACTAATGGATGGCAACGCTTTCTAACGTTACGTAACAAGGAGCTCAGCGGACACTACAACAGCAAACATTGCCGAGGCACCATACGTTTTAAATTAACATAAGGACTCATGTGATCGATTACATCAGCTAACGTTTCGCAAATATCTAAATCCCTTTGTATAAAGCTGGCACAGACGAAGGAAAGACACAGTCAACGTTGTGTTAATGCTGTTTAGCTGCAGTCACGAAACAGCCGGTTAGCTTAAACATCCGAGTGGATTTTACGACTGCAAATTAGCAAAATCTGTCGCTAGCATCAACACCGCGCTTAGCATTGCTATATGCGACTGTTTCCTACTAACAGTGGACATATTTTATATTCAATCATAATGTAAAAAGCTATTCGACCTCAAATAACATTAATGTCATAACGTTAACAAAACAGGAACCCGAATGGACATTTTTAATGTTCGTAGTCAGGGCAAAGTCTACATCTTCAACCAACATGGCTGACACAAAATTCTTACCTGTGGACGCATTAGCTCGCCAACAGCTCAGCAGCAGGGCACTGACAGCCCACAGTAACTTCATAGTCGATGTTTCGGTTAGCTAAGTCGTCGAATAAAAATAAGCTAAGCTGAGTACGACGGCTGAATCTGGTTCCTCCGTTTCTTCTGAACTTCCAGCCAGATGTAGGAGCTGAATGTTCAACAGTGGAGCCGATGGAGTTGGTCGTCCTCTAGTTGCACCTCACGCACACGCCCTGATCAGCACGTACGCATGACGTATTGTTTAGGGGGCGTGGTCACGTCAGACCGGTTACAGTGATATCTCCACTTAAAGCCACTGAAACCTGTTTATACTCTTATATAGTTTTATAAAACACAGACTCAGTTTAGTATCTTTAATGAAAAACAGCCAAATAAAACTGGTGGCTTTGTTTCCGATTTTTGCCATACCCACAGATAATGAGTAAGTTACATTTTAAGGGATATTAATGTTTCAAAAAAGCATGTAATGATGTCATTAAATAATGACTGTGCCACTGTTTAGTATCAAAATAGTCACTGAGAGCTCAGATTTAAACAGAACAAGTTTGTATTGTTAAATTTTTGTGTAAATTGTTATATTTTTATTGACCAACAAATCTTGACGTGGGCTTATTTGGGCTTATAGGGTACATTACATACCCATTAAGCCTATGCTGGACTTTTGACATATTTGGACAAATTAAACAATAAAACCATTAGAAATTGGTGTAAATGAATTATTGACAATTTAAATGAAAGACTAGACTTTCATTTTAACTCAAATGTTCTCACTTCAAGTGGTGCAGTGTTGATTAAAAATATCTGAAAAGCAATAATGTCATGAAAACACACATTAAAATGAAACAATGACAACTGAATTTGTTGCCTATTTCAAGACTTATAAGCTTATTCGTGGGATCATTCTTAGGAAATTATGACAATAATAGTAGCTTTATAATAAAATAGACTCAATTTGGTATCGTTAATGTAAAACAACCAAACTGGTGGTTTTGTTTCCGATTTTTGCTATACCCACAGATAATAATGAGTGTTTAAAAAAGTTACATTTTTAAGGGATATTAATATTTCAAAAAAGCATGTAATGATATAATTTCTTTCAGACAGAAACTCATTTTGAATTTCATATTTTCAGAACCAACATGCATGTCAGCCAGGCCATTTCAATATACTGTCTAAAGTAGGGTTGTCAAACATAAGGCCCAAAACTGGCCCGCCAATGGCTCCAATCCAACCCTCTAGATGACTTTGCACACCTAATATTAAAGTAGTTGTGAAGGCTAAGAGGTGCAACTTTCAGGAGCAAGTTAAATGAGTATCCTACCTCATGTAAAATGCGGCTTCAGAGGCTTTTCCACCCTGACCAGAATACAGTTCTCTAAAAAGTAACAGTAAATACTTCTTGTGGTCAGATTTAAAGATACTGAACATTGTGCAAAATATTGTCAACCAGCAGCTTCAGTACAAAAGAATCTGGATCAGACTTCTATTTCAAAACACTTTCGGTGGAACCCCACAGCTAAGGTACGGCCAAAACTTTAGATATGTGAATGGTTTGTTAAGCACAAATAACTTGCTTCCCCAATAGCTTCCACTTAAGTTTGGTATGGTGATGCCAGCATTGCTGTAAAAGAGTGGACATGAATGGAAAAATGTAATGACAGCAAGTAGCAGGCTGACTGGATGTGCAAAAACTGAGACATGTTGCTGAAATTGCTTTTTTTTTCTTAAGATACCTTGGGTTGTTCATCATCTGTTACATAAATAGTAAGTAGTTTTGAGTTTGAATCTCCTCGGCAAAAGTCTAAAGCACTGGGTGCCAGGGGCGTAGCGGACGTGGGGTACGTGCTGTATCTGTCGCCTTTATCTCCCGCACTTTCCCACACTGTAAATGAAGCTTGACAGTCGTTCAATTCATTTAAACAAGTCAGAGCTCGTTTCTTCAAGTTGTCTTGGATACACCACGAGTCACAGCAGAGAGGCACGCTCCCTCTGTTGTTGTTGTTGTTGTTGTTGAGTGGGGACGTACTGTATGTTTAAATAAACCATTTCTCCTATCAAGTCTGTTTTTATACATCACAACTTTTGCATGGGAGGTGGTGTACGCTTCTTTCAGGCCTTGTTTTGTGTGTATGCAATGTTTATAAATGAGACCCTAGGTTTCATATAACAGGAACAAACAGAAAAGACTAAGGACTTTCCAACAGAGAAGAAAGGACTGAAGCACTATGATCAATTTACCGACTTTGATTGTAAAAATTAAAGACTGTAAATTGATCAGTGTGCTCCAGTCCTGTCTTCTCCATTGGAAAGTCCCTGTCCTTAAATTGAGAAGCACCTTCTTTGGCAACATGCTGTTGGATGCAGGGGAACACTGTTTTAGAAAGAAAAGTAGGGTCTTTCTTAATCAGGCAATACAGTAAGCAAAAACTGAACTCACTCAGCAGGGATGGGGCATTACACTACACTAAACCATTTCAAAATTATAGGCTATGTGTCAGGATGAACAACGTTCATATGGATCACAGACGGAGTTTGCAGAAAAGCACATAAAGATGGATGGCAAAATTAAAATATTAGGAAAAAATACATAAATAGTGATGCTAAAAATATTTATGTGGGCGTAGTTGTGATTAAAAACACAAGACAAATCACTGACAACCTGTTTTAAAATAAAAAGACAGGCTGAAAGTCTGTCTGTGGCCAGATGTTAATCCTGTTAATTAAAAAAATAATAATTTTACCACCCACATATTCTCTCACAACACAGACAAGCGTGAGTAAATATATGAGAAGATATGTCAGAAAATGCCTAAATCCAGATTAAAAATTGATTTGAATGTTTCATCACAAGGTATTTTGTGTATTTTAAACTCAACATGGCTTCAGACATTGAATCTGTAACTACATACTAACCAGATTGCCATATTTCAAGATCCATAGTTACAATGGCACAAATACCTGCAGTGTTCACCACAAAGGCAACAATACACCGTAAATATTAATCAGCTATTTCACATTGTAAAGTCAAATTCATAGCTACAAGTGAAGTGGATCCATTCGTCTTCTAGGTACACCAGCGTTGTGTGTACAACAATCCCTGCACATTAAAGGCCTTTGAACCCTAACCCCAGGAGAGAGGAGAGGTACAATGCAGAGGAAATACACCCATATGGCTAAACAATGAAAGGAAGCACAATTTATTGGCTTATTGATAATACTTAACAGGCAAGCACCCAAGAATTGAAAGATTTAACAGAGACTGTTTACTATCTACGTGCCTGTGGAGCCGGCCTTACTTTGAAAGCACAATACAGTCTCATAAACTGCATTATGCATTGAGATCACTTCCAGCAGGGCTCACTAATGATGTTTTGTTCCCTGGTTGATGCTCGGTTGTTCCAGCAGCCGGCGAGATGTCATTAAAGGGACAAATTTTTTAGGCTGGGAAATACAGACCAGCACAGCTCATAAACTGCCCGTTTGCCATAAAATGTTTACCATAGTATTATTTTCTTTATTTGGTGTTAGGACAAACAGGTGACTTCTTTTTTATTTAACTACAGCTTATTTGCTGCACCAATGACCTCATTTTGGAAAACGTCCAGCCTGTTTTACTGCACTCCCATCTAGTGTCGAACCACAGCACCACACACAGTGGTTGTTTACACACAATTAAAACACATTTTGTTTGAAACAAGCTCAAGTTTAAGTTCATTTTAAAGAATAATATATACACACACTGAGAATGCTTTACATGAATTTTGAGTGGTAGCACCCAAACAGCTTTATTTTCATTATCAGTTCTTTTTTTTTTTGACACAATCATACTGCAAATCAATAATTTTTCAACTGCCAACTTTAGAAAATATTTAATTTACCTTTAAGTTAAAATGCACTAAAATGTTTCTAGGTGTTTTCAGCTTTAAGATAACTTAGCAAAAATCCTTAAGTGTGTAATTTAGTAATGATTATCCACATCATTATCCAAACAGCACAAGATTACTGCAATTTGACGCATCATTTTAAGTGCAAACAACGGTACCTGTGTGGTTTCAGGTAATCTGTTAAGTGGATCTTGACGATAAAATCATTTCATAATCTATTTGTATTTGTTTTGAGAGCAAAAGGACTCAACTGTATCGTTCTAAACCATGAAGAGACTTAAGTGCACGCTTTAACAGTGCACTACGGTGCACTTTGGGTCATTTTAAATGTGAGATATGAATGCTACTTATAAAAAAAATGAATAACTGTACATTTCTTTTTGCTTCATAGGCAAAAGCGGGTCGTTTTAAATCATACAAGTCTGGAGATTAAAAAAAAAAAAAAGAACAGCGACTGTCTTGTTGTCCCGAGTCTTCTACCTTTGGATTCCTTTGTTTTCTCTTTCTGTATGAGGTGATTCAGGCAGATTGAGCCTCTAGAAGTTTCCATGCTTCTCCACGTCCTCCCTGACAGAAGCTGCACTCCAGGCCTCCACCTTTCCTTTGTTCAGATGCCTGACGAAGGCGGGAGCAACAGGACGGGCAGGAATACATGGACCTCACGTATCACTTTCCCCTGAATCTGGCTTGAGTGCTCCTGGCGAGATGCACTCGGGTCTCTGCCCCAAAGCAGGGAGAGACTGGAGGTCACCGCTCTGAAGTACAGCAGCCTATGAGCTATAAACAGCTCGTAGGGTGATAAGGACAAATGGCTCTCTATGAGTTATCAGTGGAGTTCTCATTGCTGGTCGAACTTGAGGACTGAGGGGTAGAGGAGGATGAAGAGGACGAGGAGGAAGAGGAGGAGGTAAAGTTCATCCCTGATAGTTCTGGAGGGTTCGTCGCCGTGTTCTGACCACTTAAGCTTTTCCTGCACACTGGACACGTGTCATGCTGGAGAGAAAGAGTGGTAAAAATAAGAATAAGTCACTGCTAATGCTTCTCCATTACATAGCTTCAGTTAGCACATGGTGAATATTTGAGTGGGAGGAGCTTTAGATAGCTGATATTTAATACCTGCTCCAGCCAGGGGACTATGCAATCATTGTGGAACATGTGATTGCACGGGAGCTGCCTCACATTTTCTCCAACACTGTAATCTTCTTTACACACTGGACATTCCAGTCCTGAAGCTGAAAAACAGAACGTGTTAAAAATGCCAAAAACATGAAATCTGTTCTGTCAAATGGTTTTGGATGAGAGGTTTACAGATAGTTACATAACATTACGAACAATCCATGTTATTTAAAAAGACATAATCTACTCGTTTTTTAAATAAAAATACATTTTTTATATTTGCTGAAACTGTCACTCTATTCACACATCACTAAATTAGACAGATAATCCGTGAAAAAAATCATGCTACTGTGCCTTGTTGTGCTTCTAATGTCATTACCGCATGTGAGGCGGTGTCAGTCAAATATGAATCAAGATTCTGTTGCTGCATTGCCTATTTCTCACCTCAGATGTCTTCAGAAACATATTTTAGTGTACTGTTTAGCTATTAAATGAGAGTTTGTGACCCCCACAGCCATGTTGAGCCCCGTATCCACCACACACTTTTGGTATGGTACCTTTGGAACCAAAGTAACCCTTCAGACATGGCACCTAGACCCTGGCGTTTCCACCGAAAACAGTACTCTTAAATGTGGGCGGGGTTGTTGTCACTCACTGCTCCGTCCAGCACTCACTGTATTTCCTAAATACCAGTGACACAAATGGAAGTCTGAACCTTATTTAGGTCCACAGAACGAGGCTGCACGCCAACCTTTTCAGAACAAAGTAAAACAGGCTGCAGTGAGAGTCTCTCTCCATGGGGTATTCAAATATAGTGGGTTTGTGCATTTAGTCCTTCTCAGGCGAGCTCGAGGGTTTAGTGTTACCGGTGCCCACAGGAATGACGCTTTGTGATGCTTTTTTTCCCCTCCGATTGAGGATAGGGATATATGCAGTTCACATATTTCGGTCAAAATTGATATATATATACACTTTAAGATCCACTCATTACTAAAAGTGTATGTCATATAAAAACTCAAGTGATGGTCAAAGTTGTTAAAGTGAAATTTGAGGTGTGTTAATTGATTCACGTCATTAACTCATGCATTAAGTAACATTACAAGTTAACGTTCCACCTTAAAAGTTGCCAGCAGACAGCAACAAGTTAAATTTTTCTCAGACTCCAGCTGCTGCAAGAGGCAGCAAAACATCCTTTCATTTTATAGCTACAGTCTACTAATGTATGTAAAACTCTCCACAGTATGAACAGTGGTTACATGAGCCTCAAAACCAGCCACAACTCAGCCCTGGGCAGAGTGACCGTCCTCTATTGACCAATCAACAGACTGCAGTATTCACAGCTCCACCTTTTAGAACCAGACCTGTGTGCTAGGTACCCCAACAGAGGGGGGACCAAAAATGGGGACGATACAGGACGGTTCCACAGTGGATACGGAAAAAAGCGAACTGAACTGTATTGTGCTGCTCAGTGGAAACTAGGCTTTAGAGAAAGTCTGTCGTAGTGCAAAGCACAACCCACTGGCCGCACCAACATTCTCATTTAACAGCTAAGCAGTACATTAAAATATGTTTCTGACAACATTTGAGGTAAGAAATGGGCAATGCAGTTACAGAATCTTGATTCATATTTGATCAGTGCTGCACAGATTGACAGTTTGACCGCATTTAACAAAGTGATTGACATGATTGACGGCTGTGTTAGAGATTCCTCTGATTATTTGTTTTTCATGCCTCAGTCGATTCTAGTGAATGTCATTAGAGGCACTAGGAAGACGAGGAAGGACATGATTTTTGTCACAGATTATCTGTCTCACCTGTATCTGTCAGAATGTAGTGACAGTTTCAGCAGATATGACCCAAAGCTAGCTTCATAAAATTTACCAACTGCAGCTTAAATAGCCAACAGCCACAGCAAGCATGAGCAAAAAGAGACGGGATACCTTTTTTGTTTTAAACCAAAAGAAAAAGGTTTACATGCTGTGATACTGGTCCGACTTGCCTTCAGCTATACAAAGCTGCAGCTGCACAACCTGTTCTCTAAAGCCTGACGTGATGGGACGGGTGTGTTAAAGGTGAGCTACACCCGATATTTAAAACTCAAACATTCCTATGGTCTAAGATAGTCCAAAAAATACAAGCAAAAATTAATAACTCTCTCCCAGATCCAAAACTAGAATGCTGAAACTCAAATTTGTAATGTCTTTGGGTATAAAGTCTGGAGCTGCTCCATAGACAATGAATGGTGAACAATGTTTTGATGACACTGACCGCAAACAGGGGGTGTCCTGAGTATATGGGTGCATTTTCTGTTTTAGAGCTGAGAACGCTACAATAGCATACAGCTCATTTAGGTTTAAAAAGGAAACAAGTATTCTGTGGGTCCATAAAATCAGCCTCCCATTCATTGTCTATGGAGCAGCTCCAGACTGTATATCAATGACATCACAAGTTTGAGACTTACTTCTCTGGTTTCTGCTTTGAGAGAAGCTCATGTTCACAGATATTGACTGAACTTTCCTTGGCCATGGGAATAACATATTGGAATTCTTAATTTAGGGGGCGCTTCCCTTTAAGTAACTAGAATAACTGTAAAACCAGCAGATATGGATGGGCTATTATGATGCAAAAAGATGTCTGAGTATGAAGAAGATGCTATTTACAAACTGTCAGATGATGATTTCAGTGGGAATAAAGACGAATCTTGTAGCTGATGATCAAATACATGTACCACTAGAGTTATCTGTGTCACCACCACGATTTTTTCTTACAGAATCATGCCTTTGAGTTCACTTGAATTATTAACTCAAGTCCATGGTGAGATGTTTCGAATGAATTATTCTTATAATGTTCAAAACTGAAGCCCAATGAAGCCAGCTAGTTTGGCAAAATGGTACTTGCTTTACAATCACACTGCAATGTAATAACAGCATTCAGCCATCTTTTGTAAAGAAAATTATATTACTGTCCAAATAATACACTTTACAGTATCAGGAAAAAAAGAGAAAAGAAGGCAAAAAATTGTATTATAATCCATTATGTTTACTTACCAACATGCTCATCTGTAATGTGAACGGTGGGAAGAGTTTTTATTTTATCCCTATCAGCCGGCGGAGGCCCTGTGTTCTCAAACTGGTTTAATAACTAAAGACAAAAGAGAGAAAGTTAGGCATTAAACTAATAGCATGTTTTTATGCATATTACCGCATACATTTAATCCAAAAGATTACAATCAAAATCTACCCATTTTAAATGAGCACATGAATCATTTTAATAACATAGGAAGGTTTCTGAAAAATACCTGAGTTATAATTGCATCTAGTCCATTAGCACCCCAGGCATAATCCATAGGATTTGAGTGAAGAACACCCCTTCAGGAAAACAATAAAACATTCATTAGTTAGAGGACACATGGTGCATTTCATGGAGCATTTGTTTTCAGCTGTGTTCAGACACTCACCAGGGTCCAACACCAATATTTGGCATTGCAGTGGGTGCAATTATTCCATTCACTAGCTGCTGAATGATTCTACAAAGAGAAGACACAGCTATGACACAGATGCATTAAGAGAGAAATGACACTCCTGTGTAAATTTCAAAGTGTGCTGCTATTAAGGAAATGACTCAAGTCCCACTTGTGCTTGATTATGACTCAAGTCCCACAAGTCACAGTCTGCACTCCTCACCCCTCTAAAGTGGGAACTCCCTCATGCCTCCCTGCTTGCCGTCTTGAACCATGACGACTTCTTGGTTGCCTGGCACCATATCGTTGCCGTGATGCCGTTTCCCTTTCTCGCCTATTTTCAGCATCCCTGTTATCCTCTGTTCCCAGTCCGGCCCCGAAGTCAAAGCGGTCGTCAAAGACACCCAGGGCGAACTGACCGTAGCCAGACGGGAATGTAAACAAGTGCTGGTCCGCATTCTGAGAGAAAAACAGATGAAAGCACACAGAGAAAACTTGGGTGCTGTGATCTTTGTGATGGAAACCAGTGAGAACAAAACTTCAACTATTTATTGTCAATACAACACACCTGAAGCATGCAGAGTGCTGTTGACTGTTAGCTCAAATTACAACTAAATGGAAATGCATGCTGGTACACACAGTCTTTAAGTTTACTGAGGTAACAGTATCATCACAGCCCCAGTAAACACGTTTCCCACAGCACTTACATAAACTACATATCAGGGTAAGAATGTTACTTTAAAAACAACCCAAACATCCAATATAATATCACTATACAGAATGACACTATGATCTGTCGCAAAAGCAGAAGTGGAAAACCCTGAGAGGATTTCCATCATGTGCAGCACTAAATCAGCAAAAAATGCTGACAGAAAATACTTTAGGAAATTCTGACAATATTATGCAACAGTGTAGTAGGACATACAGAGATTGTGTGACACAGATCAAAGAAAAGAAAAGGTTAGAAACCTCAAATGGTTGCTGGTTCTGGGGCCCGCTGGAGATGGTAGACATGGAGCCATTGTCAGCACTAAACAGGGGACAAGTAGTTGACAAAGTTATGTCTCGACTCAGTGACATTAAGGGAAATTCAATCTTTTCCCCCAAGCATCATACTTTCCATCATTCTCAATTATGGTATCAAGTTTTCTGTGTCCTATTTCTTCCCCTTAGCGACGCCGCTACAGCCTCTGATTTCACATGAGATCCCAATTTAAACTGTAACACCATAAATATTATGATAATGGATGAAAAATAGGACAGTAATACAACATTAGAACTACCAAGAAAAAGACAGCAATACATGCCATTGTTGACGAGCAGTGCCTAAATTTAATTTCTTTTTTAAAGGGCAACTCCACATAAGGAAGAGTGACTCTGCTGTGATAAACAACATAAGGCCTCGACCACACAGAAAGCATTTTGCAGGTTGAAAAACACGAGGCACGCCGTACTGCATTTTAAAAAAAATTGAATGCCACTAGTGGAAAAGAAAAAAAGGTTGCCGCGCCTTTAATTGTTGCCAGGCAACCACGGCCTCCCCTCCTTATTCTAACCTTCTATTCTACCCTTTATTTATTTCCTTAAAATATTGAGGCAGAGGGTACTTGCTGTAGCTCTGGTCGAGGGTGAGAGGCTGTCACTAAATAGTTTGTTAGTCACAGGGAAACAGAGATCTGTGTGGGTACATGAGACCCTAAAAAAGAGGGTGGATCACAGGTAGTACCACCAGTTGGTCCAGGAGCTTTGCCTTGATGATGGCTGTTTCCAGGCATATTTGAGGATGACTGAGGGGCAGTTTGACAACCTGCTGTCTGTTGTCATGCCGTACAGCTCTGGGTATCCAGCAACTACTACCATCAGTTTCTCCTCCGTTGGAATACCAACTGTGAACTTGTTGTCGTGACCAGAGGACGCGCCTCTCAAATCATCCGAATGGACAATGCAGAAAAAGATGACGAGAAAAGAGATAACGTGGGGCATTTTTCAACTCGATGCGTCCAGAGCACTCCAGCAAAAACACCAGGAGCCTAGAGCGCAGAAATGCAAGGTGCATCGCACTGCAAAAACCTTAATTCTCATTAAAACAATTACAAAACGCTTTCTGTGTGATCTGGGCCTAAGAAGGCTTGTATGGAGCCAGAGACAGAGTCATGTTGTTTGAATATGTGGCAGAAAGAACAAGGTCAAAGCTTGTGTTACTCGCCCTTACAGTTGCAACTTATCATTATATACGTTATCAATAAATCTGCCAATATTGTGAAAAATGTGAAATTGTGATGAAAATGCTCATCCCAATTTCACACAGCCCAAAGTGACATCTTCAAATTACTTGTTTTTTGTCCAACCAACAGTCCACAACTCAAAGACTCTTTGTTTATAATCATATATGACAAAGAAAAGCAGCAATTTTTCACATTTAAGAAGCCTGAAACAACATTTTTGCTTGGAAAATGACTAACACTATTAATCAAATAACAAAATAGTTACGATTAAATTTCTCTTGATGAACTAGTCAACTGATTGTTGCAGCTCTAGGAATCAGAATCAGCTTTATTAGCCAAATATGTGTACACATACAAGGAATTTGACTGTATGTTGGTAAGTAACATAACAGCTAAGAGTGATGGCCAAACATTTTAAAATAAGACACAGATTTAAATAAAATAAAATTTCCTTTGTATACTTATATAGATATTAAAAGAAAAAAAGCTGCCTTGATTAGGAAAACTGTGTTTAATATACAATATATACATACCTTCTTTCCTCCAGCAGTTCCTCAATGAACCCTGACTCACATCTTGGACATGTGTACTCCTGTAAACAAACAAAAAGTAGAGACAGGCAGCACATTAGACTCATCACAACAAGCTCAGCTATCTATCACAGTCACTGGCGTTCAAATTCATCACTAAACCCACGACTTAAAATAGAGTTACATGCATGAAAACTACAGCTACAGTCTACTGATGTGTCACTGTGTGTCACATAAACTGCAAAGGAAATATGTCAAACACAAGTTTACTGATAACACAGCTGGATGGTGAGATAATAGTGATGATGACTGTCCTCCTCATATAACTAAACCTAGCTCTAACCTCTAAAAGCAAAGAGATGCACCGTCATGAGTTTGAAGGTCTGACAAAAGATGATTAGGCAAGCAATACCCAACTGTCCCTTTCATTGTAGCAAATAAAACACAAGAGCTCTTCCTGCACATGCTGCAGATGATCCTTTCCTGGAACACCAGGAATCTGACTGAGAAGGCTCACGAGACGATGCGTTCTCACCCCATCCTCAACACCGTCTATTGGGACACTGTTAAAAGCTGCCTGCTGTGGCTCCATTAGATAAGGAAGCTGCCTTCAAAGAACACTATGGACGGCTGAGAGGACCAATTGGGTCTCTTTCCCTTCGATTCAGGACATCTACCGGTGGAGATGTTTCAGTAAGATAGTGGATATCACAACATAAAGCCCAGCAACACCAGAACAAACTACAGCTTCTTCCTCTAGGTTAACAGACTGCTGAGCACAGAGTTCCCACACATATTCATGGAAAAAACTTCAATACTTTTCCATGGCTTTTCAAGGTCTCATAATAAATGTTCCATGACCTTTTACAACATAAACATGATCAGGAATGTACTGTACACTTCTCCAAATGTTTATTATATTATCATTGAGCATGTGCAGATGTGGAACAGTAGAGCTCACTGAGTAGAGAAGTGACAGCCGACAGTTCAGTTGGCCCGTTGGCTAATATGTGGTACAATTTAAAAGGATTGCCTAGGCATATGTATAGAAACTCTGGGATTCATAAGCCTACATGTTAAATCACACTGTCACAACCTTTTTTTCTTGCTCGCTGTAATTCAAACATATCAGATTCAAACACTATTAATAAATAATTCCAGATAGCACACATACATAAATAAAGAAAGAGGACATGGGGAGAAATTGTAGACACATGTGTGCCAATTAACTAAACATCAGACATCCATGTACATTAGAGCAACTATGTCAACAGTTACAGAAAATAAATTCTGGAAGGTAACAATTAATTTTACTACACACAATGTTAGGATTTGACATATACCATGAGTTTTCCAGGCCTGGAAAAAGACATTATGTAATTCCATGACATTTCTGAATCTTTCCATGACCATGGGAACCCTGTGAACACCTCACAGAAACCTGACATTCAATACACACACACAAGCCTTATTATATTTATAAACTGTACACCTTATGTGTGGATACAGATGTTGTTGTCCTTGCGTTTCTTTTATTTTTTACACCCTGATCCTGCAGCTGTCACTCAGCTATTTTTCTGTAGTTGAGACACAGGCCATTTTAAACAATAAAACAGCAGCTGCACAGGTGTATGATGTGTTAATGCGAGCACAGGGCATTACCAGCAACCTACAGAAACCTGCAGCTGATCTTTGACATTGTGAAGCGCACAGTTACAGCTCAGTGACAGATCATTCTAGCCTGTGACAGACATGCCACTTGTGTGTTTTACTGAATGGCTAAACAAGAAAAGGACGCAGTGGCATTGTTGCTACTGGATCTTTCATAGACATTATTAACAATCTAGTACACAAAGTCAGACTAGTGTTAACAACCTTCACTAATAAAAGAATACCTGAGGTTAACAGCTAGAGACGATCAGCGCTACAGTTAACGGTAGTGGCTAGTGAATATGGCTAACGTTAACTGTTAGGCTAACATACCCCGTAAAACCCACATTAATTAGCAAACGATCCAGTCAAACGTTGCGTCAAATATCGCACGACAAAGTAACAGTGATCTGTGTGTAATAACTACGCAGTTCGCGCTTTTATCCGGATGGATGCACTACTAAGATAACAAGCTAGCTAACGCTGGGTAGCGCTAGCAAGCTATACGGGCAGCAAGCTAACGCTGTTAGCATGCTATCTGCTGGCCCCGCTGCTACTACGATTTCTACAACAGTAACAACAACATTAATGTGTTTTTCATTTGTCCAACTGTCTCCGTCTTTACTTTCTGTCTACGGTACTCACGGGAAGCCGAGGACTAATCTCTGCGGAGCATCTGTGACAGAAGAACCGGCTGGGCCATGGAGGAGCTTCCGCCATCTTTAACTACTAAACAGGTAGAGAAGAGGAAGACCTACGGAGCACCGGAAAGGTCAATGTTAACGTCCTCGAAAATACGACAACCATGTGATTGAAATAATTGCTTTGCATCATAGATGATGATAAAATGTGCAAAATGAATAAAGAAAATAAATGAAAAAAAAATTAAAAATGGTGTATTACATGATGTGTTATACATTATCTATTATAATAATAGTAAACTAACATTAATGTAAAAATCTAAAACAGATTATTGTGAATTAATTTATTGCTTTACATAGACATAAACATAAGGAATTAAAAAGCAGCTTATATAACTGTTAAAAGTTGAATATTAGTGTATATGCATTTGATAAAGACTGATAATTATGTGTCTTATAGAATATTGCCACATGGTGGTGCTTTTGTGTATCAGTTGTTGAAGAGTGTTACTGTATTTCACATTGTAGCCAGGGACCGAGGATACAATACTCTTGGTAAGTTTCCTTTGGAATCTATGAAATCTTAAGTCAGGTTATTATATGTTGGGAAGACCGAGTGAAGGTGTCCTTAATTCGTACTCACATACCAACACTAAAGCCTCCCTGACAAATTTGTATCACGTATCAGCACACTGTGTCTCCACTGAACTTTTATCCCTGCAGGTTCAGGCCCCCCCTGCTCTCCCTGTTCACATATAAACCACAGAGATGTGTTTTTGCAATCTGGCACAGCACTGGATTTATTTTGACACATTTTACTTTTCCACTGGATTCCTGTCAACCACCTCCTGAGCCCAACAGACATACTTCAAGTGTTTAAAAGTAGCATCTGTTTTTGAGCAACGCATCTCGTCAAAGGTGGATTTGTGTGCTGTCCTTGATTATCTGACAGTAGTTGTTGGAACCATTTTATCAAGTGTCAAACCTGAGACATAAAACAGTAAATAAATAGCCCCTCACATGGGAAATGCATTCTCTTGTTTTATGTGAGCACAGCCAAGTTCTTGCTGGCAGCTCTCTGGCGGCCCTGAGATAGCAGTGAAGGCCTCAGAGATCACTTAGTTACACAACAACTGGCGGGAGAAATGATTGATTTTATTTTGTTTTCAGGTCTGTTTTTATTTTCAAAGATGTAAATTAAAATTGCCTCAATATTTATTTTTTGCACAGGTATCCTTAATGTGATTACCACAACTGCAGATTGACGGCTATGAACATGTCACAAAAGTCTGGAGTATCTGTGGGGCTTGGCAACACATGTTGAGAGAAAGTAGGAGTTCCCATCCGACCGCCCATCAGCCAATCACATCTCTCAGACCGTCTGGCCTGATTTTTATTTACAAATGTCCAGTTTTATGCTCTTAAGGAGAGTATCCCTGCATGCAACCAGCTCCTATGGTGTTCATTATTATGCAAAAAAAACCCATCTCTGTAAAATATTCTAACAATGAAACAACTTAAAATTTCCATGACCCAATAATTTGATTTCCCAGTGTGGCATGCGTAACATAGATATGATTAGTTATAATAAATACTGGATGTTTCCTCACAGCAAAGCTCACAGTGTAACCAAGTTAGGTCCTAATGTCCTGTCTAGGCCGTCGTTGTGTCTGATCTGGCCATGTGGGAGCAGGAAAGACACGGCTGTCCCATGGGCTGAGATTAGAGAGGGTCTGATAGCACTGAGGTTTGCTATGTCTGCCTGGCTGAGGTAAGCTATTGTCTCTCCGCGCTCAGTGCGTCACCGCCATCCCAGTTGAATGCTCATTGTAGCAATGCAATCTGGGGAGTGAGTGACTTTGGGTCAGAGACAGGTCATGTGAGCGGCAGAAAACAACTCTACCAGACAGAGCGGCCCTCCACATCATGTAGTTTTTGGTCATTATTAATCTGGATTTGGAAAATGTTGTATTATTGTACAAGTGAACTGTACTGCTTTAAATAAAGTATTTTATATTTGATGTTTTCCTGCTGTTATGTGGATTAAAGAGACAGTTCAAAATCAAAAATAATCAAAAACACACATATTTCCTCTTACCTTAGAGTTTTTATCAATCTAGATTTTTTTTAGGTGTGAGTTGCAGAGTGTTGGAGAAATCAGCTGTAGAGATGTCTGAATTGTGTTGTATATAATCTAACTGGATGGCACTCGGCTTGTGGTGCTCAAAGAAACAAAATATTACATTTGAAAAACTCCACAGCAATGTGTCTCTCCAGAAATGATGGCCCGGTTACTCAAGATAATCCACAGACCTTGTTGTGAGCAGTTTCATGTAGGAACTACTTTGTTTCTACCAAACTACACCTGCCAACTGTACAGACCCTTTTAGAGCCGACATCACAATGACATCAGTTTGTTCGCTGGAAGTAAAACATGACTCGCCACCACAAAAATGAAATGTCATCTTGTTGTGTTATTGGTTTCCAGAAAAGAAGGAGTCATGGCTCAAAACTTAGATTTTATCCCATACCAGCAGCCACTGCCCGTTAACAAAAACAAAGACAACAATGGTTAAATGTGATAAGACTGGATGGAGGCGATCTTCAAAAATGCTCATGTGCAGCGCACACTTCATATCAGGTCAGAGAAAAAGTATTTCCTGTTGTAGGGATGAACAACGGTATGTGTAATAAGGGTTATCATGTTATCAAGTTACACTCATGGTTCTGGAAAATGAGTGACCTGGCATGGTGTGTTCATAAATTCAGTCTGACGCTCGACACTGAAATGAGAGCCCTGTTGGTTGAAGAAACAAAGCGTTATAATTCTACATTTCCCTTCGCTTAGCGCTCTGCTGCTCTGTCTGCCACTCTGACAGTGCAGTGCTCTGAATAACCGAACGATACATTTCGACAGCGTCACGAATTTAAGAGCAGTCCAGTTTGCACTTGGAATGAGTGTTTCTGAATGCACCACTCGTATCATCTTCCTCCGTTGTTTAAAACAAGCCAACAGAACTCCCTAGCTAGCACTTGCTTATGTCTGTGGGGACTAGTTTTGCCTACAGCTAAGCCCCGCCCACCAAAAACGTCATACTGTTGACTAAGAGTAAAAGGGTGTATAACTGTGCAGAAGGAAGCGTGCATCTACACATGGACAAGAGGCTCATGAGATGTAAACATTAATGGCGTCCCCTTTTGCTGAACTGTAATGTTAGCTCGCTCAGTGATGCTAGGTGAATTAGCATGCATGCTACCTCCTGTGCAATGATACGTTGTGCGGGTGTAATTTGGTAGAGAATAGTTCCTGCATGAGGCTGCTCTCAACAACGAGTAACACTTTAAGCACTACAAGCCGAGTGCCATATAGTTCCAATTTATACTAGCGAAGGATAGGCTGATAATTCAACACTTGGCAACTCACACCAAATCAATCTATATTGATAAATAGCACTACAGGTAAGAGGAAAATCTGTATGTTTGATTTTGGGGTGAACTGTCCCTTTAAATCACTAAACTCATGTTGTAAAACACTGCAAGGGGTGGAAGTCCCTAATTGTTTTTCTCCCTGCTGCTGTAATTAGGTAGCTTTTAGACTGCACATGCATGTATGTGCACATGCACACATACATCCATGTACAGTTTGTTGTTGTTTTCTCGGCCTACTTTTACGGTTTAATTTCTGTTGCCCTCCAAGAGGCAATAAAGTGTTGCAGCCAAGGCAGCAGACAGATATGCCGCAAGGGACACTGCTGCTTTTGTCACTCCATAGAGTTTTTCCAGACACTCCAGCCGGGATTGCCCCACACAGTCCCTCTGGGCCCCCGGATCACACTCACGTACACACATAAACACACACATAGACACACACCCACACACTCAGCAATAACAGCTGCCTGCTGGAACTTCCTGGGCCTCTTAGTCATGCGTCACTTGTTTTCAGTCCCACCCATCGAAGACTCTCTCCCCCTCTAGACACAGTCTGTCTGAGGCCATGTGTCACAAGAGCTGTGCATCAGACACACACACACACACACACACACACACACACACACACACACACACACACACACACACACACACACACTCACACACCACAAGCTCTCTGGACAAACAGCAAAAAGGCTGTAAGGGTCAACATTATTAATGGCCAAATGTATATACACATGTTTGAGTCACAGCAGGTACACACAGTGTTTTTCTGCTCTGCTTGTGTTCCAGAACAAAATCCCGTGATACCACATCAGTACATACAAGTGTTTGGGATTACATCACTGGGCAGCTAACAAAATATAGATGTTGCTAGAGGAACATATGTGTACAATTAGCAACCTAGGTTCCACCGCCTTTGTTGTAGTGGAGTGTTTGTGGTCACTCACTGCAGATGTTTCAGCAGAGTTTGACTCTATCTGCTTTTATTAACTAGCTGTTTCATAAGATTATATCTGTCCTAATCATACACACTGCACTCAGGTCAAAATACTATTGTTCCACAGTCTAAAGACTCTATATATACTATCAAGGTCTATTTGTGTTTACTTCACTGCTGCAGATTTGGATGTTTACACCTCATGCTGCAGAGGGAAGGAAGGCCCGAAGTGTTATAGAGGACAGCAGCCACCCAGCACATGGTCTGTTCTCAGTCCTTCCCTCAGGCAAACACCTAAAGAGCATCAGAGTTTGGACCAGTCACCTCAGAGGAAGTTAGACTACTGAACAGCAAGCACTTTAAATAACTCAGTGTTGTAGGACACACATCTGGCACTTTAAATGTTTTGATGTGATATACAGCAGGCACTTTAATGTTTTAGGAATGACACACTGCAGGCACTTAGTGATGTTTTAAATGTTGAACAGCCGGCGCTTCGTATCTTTCAAAGTGCTGCAGGGTTCCTTATCATTGTTCAGGGCCGCTGCATCTCATTGCATTCAAATGTACATTGAACTTTTTAATGTAAATGTCAATAAACTAAAGTTGAACATGTTATCAGGTAAATTATAGGGCTAACACTTTTTTAAATGGATTTTATTTCTGAAAAAAATCAATAATAATGATAGTAGTATTAATAATAGTAATGATAAGATAAAGAGTAACACACTGCCAGTTAAAGGAAAGAAATTACAATTATGGTTTATGCCAGGTTGTACTATGAGTAGGCTGTCCACAGGAAGGTTGAGGCTGAGAGATAGCATCCATGGGATAAAGACCATGGCTGGTCAGGGAGGGTCCAGCAGTGCCCTTGTGTCCTAATGGATCGAAGCACAGTGTACAGGCCATTGTAATGAAACAGTCCAATGTGGTTAGTCGGCTTGACTCTTTACCCTTATGTTCAATAAAGGGTCCACAGATTTTAGAAAACTTGATGAGGGCGTTTGACATAGTGTACTGGATTTCTTCAAGATGTAGACAAGAAACCAGTGCTTAACATTTATAACCTAACTAGCAGTATGGTTATGACCAAATACACTACATTAAAACGAGTAGGTATAACTGAAGCTGGAGCAGCTGCATGACATTTAGATACATGACTCTCCCACTATACCTACACGTCAGTCCACTATCAGCCTCCTTCACTCTTCGGCCTGGAAGCGCAAGTCTCGACGAAATTGCTAAGTTAGCAATTAGCTATGAAGTATGATGTTAAAAGAGAGGCGGTTAAGGGTAGGGTGAGGGTAACTGGAAGGCTACATCCTGTTACCTATGCTAAGTATTATGGTAAAACAGAGGTGGTTAAGGGTAGGATAAGGTAATGGGAGGGGTTACATCTCATACAAAGTGAATCACATCTTCATGTATTATGAATTATTAAGTTTATTATTGCCACATTTGGTCTCATTTATTCACTCCAGTATAGCATTGTAGCAGGGTTCAGATAGCCATTGTGCTGGTGGGTTTGTCTTGTACTAGTGGTGGTACTGTGGTGGGTGTGGTTTGTCGGGGTGTGTCATGTACACTACAAACAGAATGTGTCTGCATTTATAACATTGCATGTCTCCATTAAAAACTAATGACATTCCCATCAGTCTCAGTTGTACTTTGTGATAAGTGTGTTAGCATGCTAACACAATAGACTACAATGTGGTTAACATCAAACGTGCCAACTAAGGGTGGGTGATATATTCATTATACTGAATGTATCGTAGCCTGTTCCACATGAAATGTATAAAATGACTATATTGCTAACAGTATCAATTGTCATGTTGTTTTTTTAAGCCATCATTTTAGTTCTCTCACACTTTCCTATGGCTCTGTCTCTTTCAAAGAAAAAAATAACAAAAAAAGACTCAATGACATGATATGTTACACACGCTCCTCCACCCAGCCACGCTATTCTCTCCTGGCCGACAGTGTGAGCAGACGAGGCGTATGTTTTGCATCTGCAAGGCTCCAGACCACAACAATTAAGTTGTATTTTGCAACCATGGAGCACCAGTGCAGCTTTCAAATATTATTAAAGTATGAACTGGAGAGCTGTTTGTTTGTTTCCTGCTCACAATGAATAAATTCTCATGTTTAATGACACTGCGGTAAAAGTTCAACTTTCTGCTAACTGCTAACATCTAACTGTTGATCGAATGCTTCAAGTTCAAAGTAAAAACATCAACATCTCCAGCTCGAGACGACCTGAGTGCTTCAGAATAAAAGTGGTTCCACTTTGATTTATTTAATTATAACACTACTTTATTTAACTTTATTATAACAGTACTTTTTTAACTTTATTGCAACTGCACTTTATTTAGTAATTTAGTATTTTAGTAGTGTACAGTTGTTAAAAGGAGATTTTTGAAATATCAACATATATATCCTCCTGAGACCTGCACTTTTGTTTGGTATGCTTTTTAAATTTTTCCTAGTTATCTGGGATCAGTAGGACCCAATAAGTTAAAAAAAAAAACAACTAAAAGTTGTCAACAATAATTAAGTCCCAATGTCCTCAAATGAGACAATAATAAAGGCCTGTTGCTGTTGGTACAACTGGTCAACCATATCAAACTACAAATGTTATTAATCAAAAAATAAATACGTTTTAACCATAAAGTCTGATCAGGTTTTGGACCTTGTCCACTTTTGTGTCAGAATCGGCTGCAGACTGACTTAGCAGAGATGGCTGCCATCTTGTTTTACATGGATTAGTGTATTGTGGTTTTACTACCACTAGATGGCATAAAAAGGGGTCCATGAACAAGGTCTAAGTTAAGTAGAATGAAGTAGAAGGTCAAGTAACCCCAAAATGTGATGTCCTTATATGACAAAGCGGGATATATCGTGTGTGACAATATGGCCTAAAAATATAAAAATGTTATTTAAAGGCCATATTGCTTACCCCTAATGTCAACCATTAGCATGTTAGCATTGTCAATGTGAGCATTAGCATGCTTACATTAGCACTTTACTCAAAGCATTGCTGTGCTTTGTCTAACAGGGATGTTGCTGACTTTTAGTATTGTTAAGTGATAAATATTCAGTGAAACATCAGTTTAAAAATGTCAGAAAGCCTGAGACAGAACGATGTAACACAGTGTGAAGCTAAAGAAAACACAAGGACATAAAGCAAAAGACACAAAACACAGCATGTTGGAAAGACATAGTGTTATCTGTTCTATCGGTGCTATCCTACATAACAACACCAACCACAAACCTCCACAGGAGAGAAGAAAAATTCCCAATAAATGAACAAAGCCTATAGCATTTCCACATGTAATTCCCTGGCAGGTGGATGGGTGTGAAATAACAAAAGGACTGTGTAGAATATTCTCGACAGGAGCGTCTGGAGTATTGTTTTTGGCATGTATTCTGCGTGTGTCAGAGTTTGTCTGTTTGTGTGGGTGAGGATGTGTCGTCAGTCCTTGTGTGTATGTGTGCGGGTTTCAAGAGTGTGTTGTCTGAGTGTGTACGCACAAGTTGTTGTTTGTTTACATATTTGCTCACGCTGTTTGTCTCGTAGCCTCCACAGTCCACGCAAAGCAACACTGGAGCTTGATAACACAATGCATGGGTGCAGCTAGTCCTCTAATCTAAAACTGACCATCACTGTGTTTACAAGACGCTCCGCTCTGTAGTGGGGGAATAGATACCATATGGGCCTCCTGAGTTCATTTGCGGTGCACTGTCCTACTTCAACAAGCAGGGGATCTCCTAACAGATGATTGAATTAGCTGCGTCCTGGTGGCTATTCAACTTGCTGTTCAACTAAAAGAGGCTGTTGATAATGAGCAAGGGCAAGATCGAATGAAATCCAAACCACGGCAACTTTCCCACTCTCATCTTTGCTGAGTTTGCAGGGCATACCGTAACGCATGATGGCAAATTAAATGTTCAACCAACTTTCCATGATAACCAACCAACATTCCTGTATAAACAAGCAGGTATCTGAGCCAAGGCTTATAAAAAAAGGTATTTCTGTCTCGTTTCTATGTGAGAGCCACCTGAAAAGCTGATGTGAAATTATGGCCATGGCTTGGTAATTTTCCAAGCCTCAAATTGCACAATTTGACTCAATTTAAGTCAAGTTTGGGAACTAAGTGTAGCGCAATTATCACACTTCATTGACTTTTTTTTGCAGTTATGTGGCTTGATATTTCAACATGAACCCAAACCAGAGTTAATTCAATGACCTTGTGAGTGCCAAGGCAGGGGAGGAAACAATCTCATATTGTACTTGTCTCAGGCACACGTGTTTCCAAACACTTTCAAACCCCAGAGGAGTCACACACAGTACCTAAATGTTTTGTAAATACCATAGCAAAGTGAATCCATCACACATAACAATATTTTGTATTCATGTTTAACATGCTTTTGAAAGTCGTACAGTATATTTTGTTGCATTCAGAGTATGTTTTCCTCCTGCCGGTACATATGTGCCAGACCACACACAGAGCCAGATGAGAAGCCATCCCAGAGGTCACGACAAGGAAGTGAGACAATTCACCAAGAATAATTGTGGACAATTAGCATTTGCACAACTTCCTCACTCTGATTTGATGCTGGTGATCCGATCCTTACCAAATCACTGAAAAACACTGTTCATTGCTTACTGCCCAGAGTTTCAGTTGTTGTTTACAAGATGATTACACACCTAGTTGCAAAGTTTCTCTGAGTCAATGAATCACTTGTTTTATTGGCACGTAGATCGACAACCCAAGGACCCCTTTTTTCAAGAGCAGCAGAGGTGGGACCAAGTCATTGCTTTGTGAGTCACAAGTAAAGGGCGATTTATACCTCTGTGTTGAATCGACACTGTACCAGTGTAGGCTCTGCATCGACATAGTCCCTATGCCGTAGTCTGACGTGCACTTCCCCAGGAATGTAACTACTCGTCGCAGGGATGCAGACCTCCTGTCTATTTTTGTAAGCTAAAAACCATTTCCCTCAGTGGAAACAAAGCTTTTTATTTAAACTAAATTGTGAAGGCAATAAAGCCCCCCCAAAATAGTATTTTAACTCTTGTGTTATTTATCTTTCAGATTTAAACTTAGGGATTTATCCTGGCTTCATATGAGTAGAGGAAATCTCTGCTTGTCGCTAGGCTAATTTATACAATGTAAAATGCCATAGGCTTGTGCTAAAAACATTAGCATGTTGTATTTGTGGGGAAAATGTGTCCAGCGAAAGACAAATGCTGCAAGTTATAGTGAAGCTGATTTGTGTACTTGTGTTTGACATTGTCTCTATTAAGCCATGTTTAATGTGTGTTTAGGGTGTGTTTTAAATCAACTAAACTTTACAACACTTGGACTAGTGTTTTGGAGGTGTAACTGCAGAGTGACACAGACACACCACCGCACAAGTATAAATGCTCACAACTGCGTAGGCTACAGCATAGGCTGTGCACAGAACTGATGCACAAGTATAAATCCCGCTGAAGTCTGAAGTCTTTGCACTCAAGTCCCGAGTCAAGACAGGCAAGTCCCAAGTTAAGTCCTAAACTTTGAGTTTTAAGTCCTAAACAAGTCACAGTAGGATCTTGTATTTATCTGTTCAAACAAGTTTGTTGAAAAGTTATTTAGTTGTTAAGCTAACGTTAGCTAAGCATTAGCTCGCTAACTATCCCAGCTGGCACCGCATGTCAATATGACGTCAGAAAGACGTCAGAAAAGATTCTTAAATCAGACAGCAGTTACATTTTGGTTGAAATAAAAATAGGGTCGATGATATTTTTAATGTCAAATGACATTATAATATTGTTCTACATATCTTACATTTAAATGTCATTATTCTATGTCAAGATGATGTTGGCATAATATGTCAGACAAAACAAAACAAACAAAATATCAACGTCGTCTGTCGTTAGCATTCTACGTCAAACTGAAGTTGGCATTAGAAGCTTTCCTGACATTGAATTTTGCAACATAAAATCAACCAAACATCAATGTCTGAAAGCACTGGTGGCCAGCAGGGATGTTAATCTAAGCCAAGACTTATCGTTCTTTGTGTAACTTTAAGTGTCGAAAAGGTTGGAAGTTGTTGCATCTTTGCATCAAATTGCATCAAATTTTCTTTAGTATCATTTTTTCCAACTTGTGCTCAGTAATGTAATGTTAGTGCATCATGGTTATCTCCAGCAACATGATTGGATGCTGCTGGATTTGTTCAAACAAAGTGGATCATCTGGGGCATTAAGTGTCGATTTTCTGGGAATGAAAAGCATGAAAGTCAGTTGATTCAGGCAATAAAGGGAAATAAATTGATTTGTAGCACAGTTTTTTAACTAACATGTGTTTTAACCTTTGGACTTGGGGGAAGGTATAAAGTATTTTCAAGTCAGAAGGCTCTAGTCCAAGTGAAGTCACAAGTCATTGGTGTTAAAGTCCAAGTGGAGTTGCAAGTCTTAGGTAAAGTTGAGTCTAATGTCATTAAGTTTGTGACTTGAATCTGACTCTAGTCCTCGTCATGTGACTTGAGTCCACACTTCTGAAGAGTGGTGTAAGTTCCTGGCAAACATTTCCATCTTGGGGCACTCAAAGCATGATCTGATGTCTGATGTTTCAAATTAGCCCCATTAGCCCTTTAATAACAGATAGATGATGCAAAATTAAACTTAATTTTTTACATTTCCTAAGTAATGCTCTTCTTCTCTATGAGATGCTGTCATCATCGTTAAACGAGCATTACTCTGTGATCATAGTTTGGCTGATTGATAGTCCAATATACCTCAATAAAATATACATGACCCCAGATCAGAGATCATAAAAAGTAAAGAGCATTTCCGAGAAATCCATAGAACGTCATCGCGGCCATATAAACTATAAGACTGGAGTGTGGGCTGTTGTGTCAGCGTAATGATCAATGTCAAAAGTTAAATGACATGCACATGTGGAAAACTGAAAAACTTGCCGTGTAACAGAGCGAGTCTGGGAAATAATGTCTGAGGTAGATCTATTCTGATGGAGTGATGGATCTGATATCTATTAGTTTCAGCTGTGGGACTGAGCTGTTTACAATCCAGTGGCGCGATCCAGAGAGTGGGTGGTCTCCGAAACACTCCACAGCGCCTAGTCTCATCACAACATCATTTCAGATCTAAATGTTGGCCGTTAACTTACTGGAAGTAGTACGGCAACTTGGCGGAAATGATACCATGTGGACGTCGTTGAGAGAGAAGCTTGACATATTGCAGCGGAATGATTACGCATCACTGAAATGTCAGTGTGGGCGTCACATTATAGCCCCGTGTGTTTGTGGGGATGTAAACAACTCAGCCCGAGGTTGTGATGTAACGTGTGTGACTGATCCCATGCTCATAACAGGTGAGATGCACCCTTAATCACACCCACACACTCAAACATGCACACAAACAGGCACACGAAGCTGTGCTTTAGTGGAAGTGAGGCTGACCCCTCACTGGTCGCACCGCAAACCAGAACATGTAGAAAAAAGAATGAAATATGGAGCAAAGTGGGCAGAGAATTCCTGAGGTCTCATGTTAAGTGTAATTAGGATAGCTCTGAAATGGCTCATAGGTTTACTCTGTGGTTATGTCATTACCACCGCTGGTGTGACACAGGCGCATCATATCCGACATCAGTCAGAGGCCTGCGTGGTAATGATATACAGGTTGTTCCTGGTGAAGGTATTACACAGTCATAATGACAACAGCAAATGGTATTTGTCTTGAATCCATCAGGATGGTTTGTCCAGACGCATGTATCAAAAGTGCTGTCTCAACTTATTTTTCAGTCGTGTGTTTTCTTGGAAGACCACAGCCGTTTCAACATATGCACCGCAAAGTGCGGCAGATGCTTTATTTTAGTGGGTGTTCACTGCAAATTCCTGTGGGGCTGCCACTTTTTAAACTATGGTGAGAAACATGGGTTTGGTGAGTTTATTGTGTGGGTCACGGAAGAATTTATAGATGGCTCGCACTCATCAAGGTATGGGAATAATTGGCTTTAGCATTATATTTCCACATACATGTTAAATAATCAGGTGCAGATTAGGTAGTTTAAGTTTAGACCTGGAGTAGGTCTCTATGTATTAATCCCAAAGATGAACTGAAGTAGCATGGGAGGCCTCACTGGACAGAAGTCGTCCTCTGCCTGGACATGCCCAGTAGGCCACACTGAGGTCATGTCTGCATGCCTGATGACTAAATATGACCAGTATGTTTGTGTGGATCTTTGGATCGATCAATCATATATAATTTTACAAACAGTGTACAGGAAACATTAAAAGACACACACACAACGTGTGTTTTATGTGTGGGCACAGCAACAACCCCTCGGTGGCATTGTTATTTGCCCTGTTCGAACTAACAAAACATCTAATTCCATTCCCAGTGTAATAAAAGGGTACTTGGACAGGAATATAAACATCTCCCTAAAGTTGAACCAGATGCTGGTGCATGGCGGAGCGCAGGATTCTGAGGAAGGAGAGAGAAAGACAGAAAAACAAGGGAGGTACTTTACACAGGGAAGTGAGTCAGTACCCAGGCCTCAGCACTTCGAAACATTCATTCCTCAGTTCCATCGCCCTCCATCCCCCTGACCCACCCACCTAACCCAGAGCAGGGGGATATCCCTGAGGAGTCAAGGGGGAAAAGCTGCCCAGCCTGGATTTGATTCCCTGCCGCCACTCGCATGAGGCCTTGAGAGGCCTGTCGGAGAGGCGACTCAGCCACTGCACGCACAGGAGAGGAGGTCTAACCACCACTGCACGCATAAACTGAGTGCCTGGCTGGCTGCTGGAGCCTCACCCACCACCCTAAAACTTCAGCATGAGAGGAAAGCTGTCCAGTTCGCTTTAGGGTGCAAGTATGATCTCATTTGGCTGAAACTGGCTATCATTAAGACGGTGACACAGTTTGGAAAAATCCAAATATCGTAACATGAATGTCAGATACAGTTTCACAGTTGTACAGTGCTGTGTGTGCTGTTAAGGATCAAAGTTGGGACCAAGTCATTGGTTTGCAATTCACAAGGAACTCTCAAGTCATTGGATTCAAGTCTCATTTTAAGTTCCAAGTCCACCCATCCATTTTTGTAACCACTTATCCTCTTGAGAGTCGCGGGGGGGCTGGAACCTATCCCAGCTGACATTGGGTGAGAGGCAGGGTACACCCTGGACAGGTCGCCAGACTATCACAGGGCTGACACATAGAGACAGACAACCATTCACACTCACATTCACACCTACGGACAATTTAGAGTCACCAATTAACCTGCATGTCTTTGGACTGTGGGAGGAAGCCGGAGTACCTGGAGAAAACCCACGCTGACACGGGGAGAACATGCAAACTCCACACAGAAGGGCTCCCTTCTGGGATTGAACCAGGAACCCTCTTGCTGTGAGGCGACAGTGCTAACACGTCAAGTTCCAAGTCAAGGCAGGCAAATCCCAAGTCAAGACTGACAAGTCCTAAGTGAAGTCCTCAGTCCTAAACTTTGATCTTTGAGTCCTACACAAGTCATAATGTGTTCTTCATCAAATGCAGTGCAATTCTGACCACAGAATAATAATATATATCAAATTTACAAAATTAATGAATGCTTTTAAAATATTGTGGTGCAGACGTCAGCACTGTTGCCTTACAGCAAGTGGGTTCCTAGTTTAAGTTCAGGGCGGGGGGTTCGGACCCCAGGTAGTTGGAGCCCCTCTGTGTGGAACTGGTAAATGGTAAATGGACCTGCACTTGTATAGCGCCATTCTAGTCTTCTGACCTCTTAATGCGCTCTATACACTACATGTCAAATTCACCCATTCACACACACATTCACACACTGGTTGCCAAGGCTAACGTACAAGGTGCCACCTGCTACTCAGTTCTTAACACACTCACACACCGATGAAACAGCCATCAGGAGCAATGTGGGGTTCAGTATCTTGCTCAAGGATACTTTAAGATGTGGACGGGAGGACCTGGAGAGCTGTATGTTCTCCCCGTGTCAGCATGGGTTTACTCCGGGTGCTCCTGTTTCCTCCCACAGTCCAAAGACATAAGGTTAGGTTAGGTTAATTGGTGACTCTGAATTGTCCGTAGGTGTAAATGTCAGTGTGAATGGTTGTCTGTCTCTACATGTCAGCCCTGTGATAGTTTTGAGACCTGTCCAGGGTGCCTCTCGCCTAATGTCAGCTGGGATAGGCTCCAGCCCCCCCTGCAACCCTCAAGAGGATAAGTGGTTACAGAAAATGAGTGAATGAATGCATTTTTAAAGACTGCACTATTTTGTTCAAACAAGTTTGACTGAACTTTGTTAGAAAAGTAGTGCTGACATTGCACTGTCATAGCATGTAGCACTAATAACCAGTGGTCTCCCACAGCAGAATGAGTTTTACATATTTCTGTCCTGTCTTGTTGGATTATATTCATCTAATATTTGGAAACTGTCTCTAACTGTCCGTTCCCAAATTGGCTTGGGGGAAAATATCAAGAATTTTCAAGTCAAAAGGTTACAGTTCAAGAGAAGTCATGAGTCACTGGTGTTTAAGTCCAAGTGGAGTTGCAAGGATTTTTTTGGCTTTGTGAAGTCCAGTCTAAAGTCTTCAAATCTGTGACTTGAGTCTGACTCAAGTCCAGTCAGAGTCCACGCCTCTGATAATCTGTAGAATGTGTTGAGGTGAATTCAGCAAAGCAGGTTGCAAAAAAAGGAAGACGACACATTGTGACAAATATTAAACTTTATGTTGTTTTGAAATGGCAGTACAAAAATACAAAAATATGTTGATGCATTTGTCATTCAAATTTCACAGTAGGTACACGGGTAGGTACACATGAGACTGTTATTTACAGGAGAGACATTGAGATGTTCCATTACACAAAATAAGGATTACTGAAAGTACTTCAGACATCTGCTTTGAGTTTAAAGATTCTGTTGACCATTTGGCCATTCGTATCGATATCTACCGGGTTTACCAGTAGGTGAACAGACTGACTCATCATCAGTGATGGCCGTAATCAGGTATGTTCAATTGGCAGTCCATTCTCGGACAAATTCAATTTTCCTTTCAATCAGACAGTGCTGATTACATTTGTCTGTCCACTAAGTTCTTTAAAAGTTTCCAATCAAATCAAAGCAGCAAAACAGCAACGGAACAAACTAGCACGACCTACAAAAATGCGTTTACAAAACAAGTCCAAGGACTCAACAGAGGAGGTATTGTAGAGGGCTTAGGGTTGTACCAACGGTCCTCTGAGACTCCTACAAACACAACCAAACTGCTAATTTAAGTGATCAGCGGGTGGCCAAGAGGAGAGTTTGGATCAGGATCCAGAGTAAACGAGTGTGTGGGGGAGACTATACAGATTTGTTTAGGCTGAGCCCCTTCCTCACCTCCAGACAGAGAGCGTAAGTACATACAACCCCACTGTAGCTGTTGTGTTCTTGTTTGTGGTGAATTGAAACCACATTGACTATAAACTGGTATCAACTTTCCAAACATATTAGAGAGGCTTTGCATCCGCTCGAGGAGGGGGGGGACTGCTTGTTTGCAGGGAATATGGAGAATGTAAAAACTGTAAAAAGTCGTAAAATGCCAATGCCAGCGGCCGATATTGTACACACACAATAAACAAAACACAATAAATACATTTATGCATCAGCTTTCCCAAGGATATATGGATTTGTTACTAGGATAAAAACATAAATAGAGTTTGATACCTTCTCCAATAAATAGTAGTGGTATTCTATTTACAGTATGCACACATCTCCCAAAGAGCCAATGAGATATTTCTATCCCGAGACACGTGTGTTCATCTGCCTCCATTTCTCAAACTAACACAAATTGCTCACAGGGTTTTGTAGCTCTTTTTGAGGCAGTTACACTGTTGTATGTCTTCCAACAGAGGTCTTTGAAATGTATCGTCATTCTGTGTACAAAGAGGAAAGGGGGAGTGATTGTCAAATAAAAAAAAGGTCATCACGGGAAGCTAGTGGCGAAATGTTTGTCAGCTAACTCGTCTCTTGATAAAGGACTGTGTCCGGAGGTGTCCATCTAGACCGCGTTTTCCTCGCTGCCTTCGAAATCTTGAGGTTTCCGAGGAGGACCTGCACAGGAAAAGAGAGACATGAAAGCTGTAGGATCGTGATTGTGACAGACTGGTACAAAGAGGAAGTGACGAGTGGATTTTTGTGGCCTTACTGTTGCAGTGGCCGTAGTGGCGGACTCCTATGGAGCGGCCGAGGAAGCAGGTGGCCCGGCGGAGGTGGCAGGCGCTGGGGTAAGTGATGTTGTCATTGCCACAGATTTGCTGCTCAGATGGCATTGGGATTGGGCAAGGAGTTGTGCGGCACATGACGCAGTGAGCGCTGTTGGTCTGGTCGGTCACACAGGTGTGGGTACCTGGACACACCACGTTGGAGCACGACTCTGCAAGGCATGGAGACAGAATTACTATCAGGAAATGTACAAGTTTGATATTTTGCCTTCATGCAGAACAGCTTGTCTCGGAAATCGGAGACGAGTCTTACTTTTGCAGTCTCCCTGGTACATGACCTCCAAGTCCGGGTGCCCCATGCAGCGGGCCATCAGCAGAGTACACTCATCCTTATATGACTTCCCGTCGCTGCCACACACAGCGTGCTTCCGGGTAATGTGAGAGCAGTCTGGAGAGCACACACACTGAGGCCTTCCCATCTTCATTTTGCAAACCTTCCCGGGACTGCATTTGACTCCCTCGCAAGTCTCTACAAAAGCACAGCCAGTGGTTTCATATGTGCGTGAGCTCTGCGCAGTGTCAGTGTAATGTTACTGTATTAACAAGTCTGCAGACATCAGGTGATCCGCAGGCATTTTCATACAAAACAAGCTTGAGTTCTGGGGTTTTCCCAGACCATAACACAATTTTCACCTTGCACAATATTTACAATAATCACATCTCTTTATTGACCGTTACACACAGGGGCGTCTCGCCTGGTGGAATGTGAGGCTGGCGTGTTTTCATAACAGATCTATGTGTACGGCTGCACACAGACTGGGCTAAGCTCCTGCAGAGGGACGGAGGGGCTTTGGAGGTAGACGGAGTTCAAATAGCTGTCAGAGAAGTTTACAGGCTGAGAAAAGAGGAAGCCCCGGGCTCTTCTGACACCCCATAACGTCAAAGCGCAGGGGGAAGTGTAATCCTACACAGTGCAGAGTCAACATGAGACAATGCATACAGGTCTCTTCCCAGGACCTTTACAGATGATGTCTGATCTGCTCTGAGGATTCTGTAAACAATGAGGAACTTATTTCTTATTTCCTGCCTCTACCAGCGATTCAATATCCTGTTTTATTCCAGAGCTGCTTTTTTAATCTATCTGTGCACTCGTTTTAACGTATTTTATTTTGTTTTCTGTCTTTTATGTGCTGCTGGACAGCTGAATTTCCCCTCTGGGATAAATAAAGTTCTTTCTGTTCTGCTCTGTTCTCCTGGTCCAACTTTTGGTTGCTTGCCATCTTTCACTCTCGCTGTGTTCACCTCTGAATACAGTCTTGTGATGATGTCTTACTCTGAACTGACCGGCCACCATTTAACTTTCACTGACGTGTCATTCACAACACTGACGTTTTCCTCCCTCAGAGTTCCAAGTGATCAAGTTAGTGTAGCACGTTATGAGTCCCAGACATCTGGGCATGTGGCAGGCATTTCTTCCAGCCTGCAGGAATGTTTTTCCTTATTTTGCTTTTGCTTTTCCGTTTTAACTAGCTTTAAAGAACATGAACACATAATGAAAGAAGGGATGGCGAGGGTCTAAAGCTGTGATTCGACCAACTTCATTCGTTTTCCATATGACAGCTGTTTACCTTTATGTGAGAGTCTTTTTTTACAAAGCTGCAGGCTACCTACGACTGTGGTCTCTCTGCGTACTTCAGGTTTATCTAAGTCCAATCTCTGATTCAGAGCCATGCGCCGAGGCCAGAAAAACCCGAAGCGGCGCTCTCTCGGGTGTGTTCTCCCCAAAAAAGCCAGTAGCTAGATTTTTACTGGACCTTATCGGCATGGAGAACTCCACATTTTTGGCCTATGATCACATAGTGCAAGTGCTGCTTATGAAAACAGAATTTATCTGCAAAGTGAACCTGAATGAACCTCGCAGAGATTCCAGGAGGGGAAGCGTCTCAGGACAGCTGGGTGGAGTTATGTGGAACGCCTCTCCTCCATCCACGTCTGCATTTTGTTAGAAAGCTGCAGCGGGCGGGAACTCATTGTGTAAATATCTTGATTCACAAATGGCGTGGTTTGAATTAACTTTCACTAACTCTCCACAGAGAGACATGAGTTATTTAGTGTAACCAAGTAGCTAATTTTTGTCCCTGTGATGTTTAAAACACACGTTCAAACCTTCTGTTTAAGTCTGCAAATGATATCTAAGCAGTGATTAAAACTCCCAGTACTTACCTTAAAAACTACCACTGACAGTAGCAGCCTGAGTCCAGTGGGATTTAATTATAATGTTTACTCACAATGTGACTGTAAAGAATTTAAATGTGGGTTTAAAGCGGTTTAACTTTTGGGCTACATGCAATGATGATAATACCGTGGCCCCCCTGCAGTGATAAAGCAAGGCAAGTAATTGATTCCTTCTACTTAGCAGATTCAACTCATTAGTTTTTTTAAAGGTTTGTTTGTTTACCTTTGCATGGTTTACAGGAGACAATTCCCAGGAAGCCCAGCAGGCTGACCTCATTCATGGGCAGGCTGGTGTTGGACCACGCTGTGTCCAGGCGGCCCCCGGCACAGCACTCCTCTCTGGTCACCCCTCTCATCAGCACCATGTCGCACCTTTGGTCTTGACTCTGCTGCAGCCAGCACATCCCAGCTGGAGAGCACAGCATAAATAAAACACGATGATTTAATCCAACAAACATAAGCTCATATATAAACACATAAAAGTGTATTACAGCATTATAATTTACTGTCAGCTGGACTTCTTCTAGTCAGTATCCCCTAAATAAAATGGCTCATTATAAAACTGTGGTAATAAAAAGGCTGATATGTAACACCTGCCTCCAACTTTAAAAAGTATATTTACAAAAATAACTTATCTACTGTACTATTTTTCAAAAGGCTGAGGTGACAGCACATAAATATGACTTCTGAGAAAAAGCCCCTCATCATTATGATAGCTGCAAGAGGATTCATGCAGTTGTTTTAAAAGCATGACACACTGGTGGTGTTGCTTTTTCAAAATGCAAAAAAAAACAGAGAGACAAAGTCCACTCACCACTGGCAGGATTCCTCCCAATCTGATACAAAGTGAGAATCACACCAAAAACAGGAATGAAAAAGATCATCGTGTACTCTTGTTAGAACAAAACCTGTTTTTTTTTCCTTCCCTGAAATCTCGTCTCAGATGCAAATATCAGATAAAGAAGCAGTGATGTTCCTCTGGCAAACACGGCAGATCACTCTAACTCAGCTCTGGAAGTAGCTCTCCCTTATGTGAATGAATGTGTTGTGGATAAGTGATGTCGTTCCCCCTCTGTATAAATATTTAGCCCAGATGGAATTATGCTGCTGGGATGGGCGATCCTCTCAGCCAGTAATAAGCCAGGGCAGGACACAGTTTGACTCTGACTCAATTTCCAGAGTCGGGAAATGATCCATGCCCTCCAGCGCCAGACGCTGGGCACTTAAATGACCTCACAAAACATTTTCACACCATATTAGACTCATTAAAGACTAATTAATTCCTAGAAAAGATTTAGAAGGGGTTTTAGATTAGCTTTTTCATTATTAAACTTTGAATTAAGTTCATGCAGCTTCTGAATAGACTAATTGAATTAGCTGCTCAGGTATTTGGGAAAATACTTTATTGCATAATAACCTCTGAATGTGACCTTTTAAGAGGTTTTTTGTGTGTGTTTTGTTCTGTTTAGTCTAATTTCTTTTTTTGTGGCATAGCACTTCTCAGAAATCACACTGTTTGATCATAGTAGTTTTCCGTCTATAAGCTACTCTGTGAGGCTGATATAAATCACATACTTATTTCATATCTCATTATTGAGTTCAAAGAACAATCTTTTGAGGCAAAGTGCTCCAGCTCTGACCTTACATTGTGCTTCTTTGTGGTGTCAACTCACAGGGTTTCAGGCCACATTATTCTAAAATAATTAAATATCAAGTACCTAAAAATATCCATACTGACAGTCCTCTCTAGTGTTGTCATACCTCATAGTGTTGACTGTCTGGTTTTATCAATGAATGCTGATATTTCACTCTACAGCTGCGGTTAGAATGATACTGAGAGACGAGGGGAGGAGTGGGAGTGAAGGTGGTCTGCCCTTGAGCAATATATCAAGTTCAATAAACACAACAATGTTGAAGCTTATCATGAACATTCATGCGCGCTCATTTATAGTCGATGCTCAGACGCAGACAACCACAGCATAGACTGAAAACACTGACGTACTGTGGATATATATACAGTATCTGTGCACCAGACACCATCCGGTTTTCAGAAACGACCCACCCGAGGTGCCTAATCTGCATTATCATCATGTTTGATCAGAACATCTGCAGCGCTCCCCTCTCCTCCTGCACTCATTCACCCCTGACACTGAGAGGTATGCACTAATGCCAAAGTAATGTGAGTCTGCCCATCTGTCTGTCACCCTTTTTTTATGTTCCCCTTTTGATCGTTGGTGGGGGGTGGAAATGAAGGTAGCATATGCTGTAGTATATCTAAGTCTTTGTGAGTGATGTTGCCTTCTTCAGCGGAGATCCCCAGGGCACCGAAAGAATGCTGCCTGACCTAGGAGGGGAGGAAAGAGAGCAGCGAGCGTTGGCTGTGGGTGGCCCTGCCTCTTCACTGGGTCTCTGCAGATCCACTCAGCTCCTCATATGGTTTGGATCATCACTGCCGAGCCATACAAATGAATACAGCATGCTGGGGACTTTGGAGCACCCACTAATGTATGATCTTTATTAGGGTGCAGCTCACTGTGTCCCATCTTTGAGAAATATTGGTCTCTTTCAAGTGGCCGGGCTCTGAGGAGTAGCATGAAATCGAAGAAGCCCGTGGTGGACTGTGTCTAATGTGAAATAGAGTGAGTGCATCTCCACATGGCAGGTGTGGAGCTCAGTCCTGTCATACTGTACATTCGCCTGTTGCTATACCAGAAAAAGGTAAAGACACCACTGCCATCTAGTGGAGGGAGTTGGGAGGTTTGTGAGAAGCAGAGTTGAGTCGCTTTACCCATTGAAACTAGCTCCCCTTAGATGCAGCAAAAATATACATGCATTCAATGATTTTTTTTTACACATATAAAAACAACACTTGTCCCACTGCAAACACTTTACAAACACTCAACATTATTCAAAGGCATAATCTACTGACCTTGGACAGCTCTGTGTGTCTTGCTGATGACAGTCTAGTGCACAAAGTGATTATTGATCTGGCAGCTCCTCCATTAAAAGAGTTCATATAATATAGGATGACCAACAGAGGCAACTGTGCAGTAGAGCTTTTTTGGTTTTAAATTTAAGATGGAATCACACCCATCACACATGAATTCAAACACTTAATCTAAAAGTATGAAAACTTGTTATATCTTAATGTTGTTGTATTGTTGTTGCTATTGCTATTGTTGTGATGATTGTTGTTGTGTTGTCTTGCTGCTGTTATTGCTGAAGCTGTTGTGTCATGAATATGTTCTATGTGTTTTAATAGAGAAATTATTCTGTTTGCTGCCTGGGACTACAGATGAAAATTCGCGTATAGCTAACTCTAGTGCAGCAAAGAAGCTGTGCACTGTCCCTGCTAAATAAAATAAATTAATTAATTACCCAATATCCGTTTATCTTACAACTCATATTTGTGAGTTTATATATAGTGCAGGAGAAACATGACAAATATAAACAAAAAATGTAGATAAAATATCGGCCATGGCTACAATCTAAAAAGCATTACAGCATGAAACTGCATGGAAATTTGGTTTATAAATAAAGTTGAGTGATAAGATAATTTATTAGCTTTGCTCATCCTTGTCTTTGGCTTTAAATACATTGAGGCAAAACTAGTTTTGTTTATTTCAGATAGATATATGTGGCCAAACACAGTATTAAAGACCAAGGAGAGCAGGAGACGTACATTCATTTCACAAGTAGAGTGTTTTTTGTTGTTTTTTGTTTTAATTATTTTTGTTGCTGGATACCAGAGAAAAGACAAATAACTTATTTGACAATAATGATAAATCCAAAGTAGTAGTACAAACTACAGTATAAAATGGAGGGCCAGTATTCAAGCCCACTGTGAGCTCTAACACTGCAAGGAGAGGCAAACATACAAGACACTCAGGTGACCACCACCATTAGGCCGACCACACTGCATGCAAAGGTGAGGATCCCATGTGTACTCCACGCAGCTTGTCCCACTGTCTATGAGGAAAGAAAACAAAATTAATTTCAGTTGGCTCAGCTCACAATGGTGAAGAGGACAGTACTGAATCCAGTTCTGACAGTGTAGCATGACAAGTGTCAGCACAAGAATAATACACAAATGAAAGTTCATCTTGCCCAATTTTATTTAATTGCACCATACATAATGGTTTTTGTTGTGTATTACTGTCTATTTGTTGTGTTTGTCTTGGTAGTATTGTATTGATTGTCCCTTTTTTAGTGTCATATTGATATGTTGTATTCTTACTTCATATTTTATGTCTCCTATGTCCCTGTTTTTATGTTTTTATGTATTATGACCCTTGCATGTCTTAATGGCTTTTAACACCATGCCGGAGGACTATGGTTGGAAACATTTACAGAAATGTATGATTAATGTGCACTGTTCTCTCTAAATAAATTAAATAAAAATAAATAAATCATGGCTCATTCACACTAAAACTAAGGTTGAGTCCAATTCAACATGGTAGACAAATCAGGCTGGACATAGATGGACAGGTTCAGGCAAAGCAGCAGTCTGGCACTTAGTCTGCAATAAGGCAAAACATGATCAAAATCATTGGGAGGGATTAATCCTTCTATACTATCACAGCAGTTTGGGTTACCTTGATTAAAGGAGACACTGGGAAGATCAGCAGGCTGACTACTCTGGCTCAGACAAGAGGGACACAAGGACTGAATTTCCAAAAGGATTATCTGTGGCCTACCTCTTCAAGCTACAGAAGCATGACGCTACAGAGCATACATTCGTCAGGACCAATCAGGACACAGCTTCACTACAACTAGATATGAGAAACTTTGTTAGCAGCACCAAGCAGTCCTACAACACATCTACCAGAGTTCGGACAAAACAGCACTGACTGCCCACACCTGTCCTTATGAAGGCAGGAAACTCTCTCTAACCCTGCCTACAAAGGGCAGTGCTCTGACCCTACATGTCAGCCCTCATTTTTTTGATTTCACCTCTTATCCAAGAGGCTTCTTCAGTTCTGAACTTGAATTGAAGAAGCCTCTTGGATAAGAGCTGAAACTCTCTTAGCATTACCATGACCTGGATGACTGAGAACCTAACCCTAACCCCTAACCCTTACCCTCACCAACATTATCTGTGTTGTGTCAAAGTCTGTTGCCTGGTCGATATGTCTTTCCCCCTTCCTAAATCTTATCCGAACTCTTGACCCTAACCCTAACCACGGAGGGGGGCGCTATGCATTAACAGGAGGGAATCACTATTTGACAGGGTAACACATTTTGATACAACACCTGGTAGCTAGCTAAACCTGTGTCATAGACCTGTAAGATTAAAGGGTATCCAACCCCCAAATCAAAAATATGCATTTTTCCTCTTACCCATAGCACCATTTGTCAGTCGTGACTGTTTTGGTGTGAGGAAGAGTGTTGGAGATATCAGCCATAGAGATGTCTGCTTTCTTTCGACCATGGAACTAGATGGCACCTCAAAGTGCTAAAGAGATGCATGTGAAAAACTCAACAGCAATGTCTCTTTCCAGAAATCATGACCTGGTAACTCAAATTAATCCACAGACCTCGTTGTGAGTGGTTTCATGTAGGAACTATTTTCTTTCCATCGAACCACACCTACCAGCCATATCACAGCTGATAAGGAAGCGTACATCTACTAATGGACGCAAATTAAAGGCGCTGCTGTAATGTTAGGTAGCTCAGTGATGCTAGGCGAGCTATCAGTAGCTGTCTTTTGTGATATGGTTGGCAGGTGTTTAGGAGAAGCCATTTTTAACATATTACAATTTATTTTCATGTCCAACGCCTGAATATGCTCTTGAACTTCACCTGTTGCAAAGGGTGAGCTGGTTATGGTGTTGGCAATTACCTTAGTGTTTAATATCTTTATTAGAGGCACATTACTATCAAAGCTCTTGAGGATATCTGTAGCTGTCACTGTTTTTCATACAGACTTGTAGCATAGTACCAATGAAGCTGCTGCATACTGCATTACTGGGATTACTGGGAGTCGATGTATACTTGCAATTGCAATCAACCAAAACAACCAGATGAGGGCGCCCATTGCCTGTTTCTCAATCTTCCATCCTGTCTTCAGTCAGTGTTTGTTACAGTAATCTCTAAAGCCCTTTTAAACCACCATATGTCCTCACTTCATAAATCGGTGTTAAACCTTTAATTCTGCCATCAGAGCGGTCCTAAATGTAATTCATACTCATTATCTCCCAGATGCACGTGTCATCTTCTACATACGTAAGTGATGTCTGTCACTGTGACTGCCCCGAGGAGTGACAGCTGACATTTCAGTGTCAGTGATAATGGGGAGCGGTTACAACATGACCATCAGATGGATCAGTCACATGTTTTCTGCTTTTGGTTGCCAACAGGTTTGGTTAATGTCATGGTGAGTGACATTATTTGGTCATGTATTGCTTGTATCTATATTTATTTCTCATTTTATTTAAAGATACTAAGATATTTCCCAGTGAATGGCATTATTCTGTAGCTATTCTGTGAAGTACATTCCTCATTAGACGGATAAAAGAAGTTACACTCTTGACTGATATAATAAGATATGAAGTCTATACCTTTGTACAGAGCATGAAAGAAACACTTGGTGTATTGCTATCAAAGAAAGAAAGCCACCCACCCCATTACAATCCACCCACTGGCCTATCTTAAGTCATAGTGTTGCTGCGTACGTCACACGGCTAAACAGGGCTCAGCAGTGGTAATTGCTCTGTCTGCTCCGGCCGGGCTGAAAGCAGCTGCATCATCTATCCACTCAATTTACTCCTAATGTGTGTTACTGATTGAACCGGCAGTGAGGGTAGGAAAAGTGACAAGGCCGGATAGAATCACCCCCTCTGTCCCTCTGCACACAACTTTCCTCCTCCACCTCTCTCTCACCCTCTTCTTCCCTGCTTCCTTCCTGTGTTTAGCGTTGCCCATGTGAAGTCCCTCCAGCGCTTCATTAATGGAGAAGGTTAATGTCAGTGCACGCGCTGCACATACAAACAGCACTCCCTCCCTCCTCTGCCCCCGTGTCACCTTTTCCGCTCTCTTTCTCCTCTCACTTTGCAACCAGAGCAGGGCACTGACGTGGTCGTGACTAAAGGGTCTCCCTCTGTGTCAGAGCTGCTGTTGTTCAGCTCCGTCTGTGCGCTGCTCCGGATCTCTCTGCTCTTCCCCAGTGGGTTGGAATATCCCCTGGTGCTCGTCTCCTCTGCAGACGTCCTCATGTTTACTGCATTCATGAAGGCTTCCGCAAGCTCCTCACGTGTTTTTTATTCAACTTAAATAGTGTCTCCAGACTTAACACTTACACCAATCAGCCACAATATTAAAACCACTGACAGGTGAATTGAGTAACATTGATCATCTTGTTACAATGGATGCCACCTGACATGCTCCACCCACCTAAACACCAGAGCAGACCAGGTACATGTCAGTGGCCCCCCCAGCACGACAATACGTCATGCCACACCAGAAAAGCGGCTCAGGAATGGTCCAAGAAATGAGACAAAGACCTCAAGGCATCGACCATGACCTTGGTCTGCAATGATGTGCGGGTGGTTGGAGCACATCAAGTAGCATCCACATGAATGCCAGGACCCAAGGTTTCCCAGCAGAATATTGCACTGTTACAAGATGATCAATGTTATTCACTTCACCTGCCAGTGGTTTTAATGTTTTGGCTGATCAGTGTATGCCTTAATACAATTTTTAAAAAAGTCTGGAAGTCAGTTGAAAGTCAAGGGAAGATATGGAGTTAATCCAAAACTGCTATTTCCAAGTATGTTTTCCACCATGATAATTGTGTCGTGCTGCTGATGCCAGTATATTACCATCCATATATCCAACATATTGGACAACAAATATAATCTGTGTCAAATTATATTTGCATGAGATGATGAAAGCATCTAATTTGCCTCTTTATGGCTGATGACTGCCTCACTCAGTAGCTGTAGTGCGCTCATTGCAATACGTCAGCTGGTAATTTCATTAACTGTCTAATGTGCTGATAGGCTATTGAGTGTGTAGGGGATATTTTTCCTGAGAAAAAGTTTCCCGTGTATCGAGTCCCTTGGCGTCATTACTTTATGTTTCTAGTGCCTATCAGTATTGCCACAGTGTTTTCATTATACAAGCACCGCCAACAATACAAGTGCTCAATTCAAAATGTCATGCTGTGTCTGTTTTTGTTAATTATTTCTGCAAGTTGCAAATGCTTTGGAGTGCTTGCACAGCGAGGGCAATGATCTGCTGCTGATCACGGACAGAGATCATGGTCATGTCTGACCTGAGTGTTGCAGAAGTTAATACTTATATTAGTGTGGGTATTGACCTTGATTGGTATTGATCTCTGGAGTGGCTTGCAGCTTAGTCCTTTATGGCTTTAGAGAGCCTGTAGTTTTATGAATTAAACTCTCTCAACTTAACTCAAAGATTTGTTATTCTGTGTGAGTCAAAGGCTAAATGTGATTGAAATCTAACCCTGTCTTATGCACCTTCAATTAATCAAATCAAAGACTCAAAAGCAACATTAAACACTTCTATTTGATCAAACTCTTCGTAAAGTACCAGCTGTGTTCTGATCACGGCTATACCACCGCCATATTGGTCCCCATACCCTGTCTGTCTTGTGACAGCAACTGATGTGCCACCGACCATCTGCTGTCTTTACACTTCATGTTGCCTTATGTTGCTTTGAAAGCTCACTTATACAAACAGTGTTTGTCAGACCTTGTTTAAAGCTGCCACATTTTGTGCTGCTAATTGATATTCAGTTTGTTGTGACTCACTTACTGTAGGCAGGCAGCCACTACACTTACTGTAGTTGTTTCCTGGATTGCTGGCACATCAGTCGCAGACACTGCAAAGTTATGTGGAGCGCCCAGAAATTTTTCATAGAAGTGGTCGAATAGGCCAACTGAAAATCTTGGGGTGGCGGACCAAAACACAGGGTTGTAACTAAATTTCAGGAGTTCTAATGTGCTGTTGAAGTGTATAGGTTTGTTGAAAACCATGTTGCATACTGATATACTTACATTAATCCCATATACTATATACATCTGCATATACATGTGTCAAATGACTTATTGCTTCGTATAAGTGAGCCCGGTCTCACTCCGAAGTCGCCAAAATCCGGTGTTGGGCAGTGACTTGCAGCGTCAGAAACCAATGAAAAAAGGCATCCTTTAACGCCAGCATGATACGCAGCTGGTTGCCATTATAGTTTAATGGGGTCCAGTGAGGTCAGGGGGAAACGTGACGGGACAAGGACGAAAATGAAGGTCTGAGTGGGGCAGGCGGGAGAGGTGGTGGATGAACATCGACTTCCACCTGAGAGGGCGGTGTTCGCTTCTCCTAAGATTCTACAGCCAAACCCTGCCCCTTCTTTCCTATACCTAACATTTACTTTTGTTTTTATAGGCAAAAAACAACATCAATTTGCGCTGTTGTACCGACGTAGTGCGTTTATTTTGAAAGAGACTGTAAGTAAATGTAAATTTCCTGTGAAAACGGAAGTGTATTTTGAAAGAAGACTACATGTGACCGGTTGAACAGGCAGAACTTGACATGACGTCCCTGAGCGTCAACAACCAACGCACTCAGGGTACCTTTCACGTCATATCTGGACGTGCAAAGTCCATGACCCAAATGCCAATATGTGACGAGGTCGGATTGAGAATGATACACAAAAAATACACAGCTTTAAATGTTCAGTGTGTAAGATTTAGGGGGATTTAGTAGCATCTACCGGTGAGCATAGCCAGTTGCAACCAGCTGAACCTTCTCACAGTTAGCGATCCCTCAGTGTTCATTGTTTACCAGGAGACAAATTATTTACAGAGGTCTCTTCCTCTCAAAAACAAATGGACCAGGTCAGCGGTACGCAACCTGCTGCAGTGGCTCCCTGTGGCTTTGTCAAAAATGTATGTAAATGAGTAACGGTTATTCGGCTACAGTAACGGTAAAGTTCAAATATGTTTTGCAGCTCCAGACAGATTTTTTAAATTTTTTATTTTTGTCAAAAATGGCTCTTTTGATAGTAAAGGTCCAGGTGGACTAACTATGGCTGATAACTACTGTGGCTGATGCGATGACGTGAAATGTGAATGGCCCTATCTAGAGCTAGTGTTTGTTCTGGGCTACTGTGAGACATGGCAACCTCCATGGACGAGGATCTGCTCCGTATGTAGATATAAACGGCTCATTCTCAGGTAATGAAAACACAATGATTCTTATTTCAGGTGATTATACACTAAAGAAATTATATTCCGCTTCTGCCAATACATCCAACACACTGGACCTTTAATTTAAAGAAGAACATTGATTGTAAGGAACAAAACATTCACTAAGAACAAGCCTACTGAAGCTTAAAAACACCAATTATTTTTGATCATTTCTATGAGGGGTCGGGGAGCAGCTGGGGCCAGTGTTGGTGCCACTGACTGTGCCGAGAGAAAAAGTCTCAAAAATCAAACACAGAAAGTGTATTAGTACAGAAACCTCTCTGACTGAGAGACCCTTCATCTGATATTTGCTCAACAGCAATACAAACTTTTGACTTTAATCAACACCACTGACAGTCTGGAGAGAATAACTGTTTGAGCTTTATCAGAGGTGTGTTAGGTCATTTTCCCACTCCGTGCAAAAGTGAGATATTATTTTTTTAATAAAATATGGAGAGCTAGTGTTGACAGTTACATCATAGTCTGAATGGAGAATAAAATAATCCATCCATTTGCTATGCTTCTTGTCATACATCACAACCAGACTGGACCCTTTTGAAGCTTAACATTCACAAGCTCTGTGGGAACACTGAGAAATGAGAGTGCAGCGTCCCACAGGGCTGCAGCTCAGACCTGCTTTAAGGTAGAGCTCTCTCTCTGACAGCTTAACAACATTTTTAAATCAATACTATGTGATTAAACATAAATCAGGTTTAAATGCATCCATCACATGCTCGGAAATCTGCATTGAGGTGGGAGAACTAAATCCTATTTCAGCACTTATCAGTCATGTATTTTAAATCCGGTTGAGAATATAGTCTAGCAGTGTCGGCTCTAGGTGCGATCCAGATATGAGTCACAGACAAATGTCTGCCAGTCTGTCTCCTGTGTAGGCATCACTCTCACTTACGCTGCATGATTTTACCACTGAAGGGTTATATGTCAGTACATCATGAAATACATTTCACCCTCGAGTACGCAGCGGGAATAATAGAAAACATAATAGCTGGTTAGTTTACAAAAACAAAACATAATGTCATACCTTACGATATATATAAACCACCGTGTCTGATGGAAAATGTCATCACAGTTATTTGACCAAATTCTGAGAAAAAAAGCACATAACATGTTTGTTGTTTGTCCTTAAATTACACCAAAAGCAGCCTCCCTTTCCCTGTTATTTTACGATGCTTGAACAGGACCCTGCAGAGAGGTTCTTGATACAACACATCACACAGCATAAGTAGGTAATCATTCTTTGCCTCTGAAGCAGCAATTCCACTCACCTTCATATAGGCCTGAGAGAAAGTGCTCCAAAAAATGAGGTACAGATTGCATTTTGGATGAAATGCAACAATACCTCTAGTAGTTTGCTTTTTCTTTCATTGGGAACGCAATTACCAGTGTGTGTGTGTGTGTGTGTGTGTGTGTGTGTGTGTGTGTGTGAAAACAAGCTTTTGTTTTGTTATTTGCATTAAGCCTGGTGCTTTTGGCTCCTTTTTTTTGTACCTGTTTTGTGTTGAAGTGAAGCGTATTTGTTGGGAGCCTTTTATCATCATCTTATGTGTTTGCCTTGCCGGCTTTTGTTGAAATGGATTCATTGGCGGCACAGAGCAAAATTGCTGTCAGACCTGTCCTTGTCAAACCTTTGTACAGGATGGCTCGATCACAGCAAATAAGAAACTAGTCTATGTTATAGATCGGCAAAAAATGCATGTTTTTCAATGAGCTTTTGCATGCTTTTAAAACACTAACGAACACTGGCGAATCATGAGACAATGGGCCCCTGGGGACGGATATGCAAAGGCCTCTTCACCTCTCCTACATAGGAGCAAGACACACAATCTTTGCAGTGGTTTCGCGTCTCTTAATTGTTGTTACACCTCTTTTTGTGGTTTTGTGTCTCTTCAAGGTTTCTTTTTTGGTCATTTTGTGTCTCTATGTGGTTGTTTTGCCCATTAATGCAGTTTGGGTGGCTGTGGCTCAAAAGTTCAGTGGTTCCATTCTCTAGCCTGCATGTCAAAGTATCCTTGGGCAAGATACTGAACCCTAAATATCTCTTGATGGCTGTTCCACTGGTGTGTGAATGCGAATGAATGGTTATTGAGGGTGCTTTCACACCTGCCCTGTTTTGTTTGGTTCAATCAAACTCAAGTTCGTTTGCCCCCTAAATGCGGTTCGTTTGGGCAGGTGTGAACACAGCAATCACACTCCGGTGTGCACCAAAACAACCGGACCAAGACCTTCTTGAAGAGGTGGTCTCGGTCTGGTTGTGGTGAGAACGTGTTCCAACCTCGATCTGAACCAACTGCAGTCACGTGACACATTGTTTGGGTTAAACATGAGCATGTTACAGTCCTGGAGGATTATTAATGTGCGCCTCCTCCTGTACTGCCTTAATATGCACATTCAGCACATCCAATGCATCAAAACATTGTTTTCTAGTTGGAGCCGCGCCTCGTTTTCAAACTGTATGCTTTGACTCAAATGAACAATGACAGCAATATAGTCCACGATGAGCAGCGCTAAAATCAACCTGCGTAGTTGTCCCTCCATTGTGACATTAGAAAGTGTCACATTTATCTTGCAAGTGTACTCTTCTTCAATGTTTTGTTTACTTCCTGGATTTTTCCCACATGAAAAGTCTGACCAATCAAGAGCAGCTTTCTCACACAAGGCATTTTATTTGGTCCGCTTGTAAATGCTGCCGTGAGAACACCAACCAACTCTAGACAATTTTGCAGCTTTGTAACAAAATTAGTCCCTGATTCAGACCAAACCAAGACAACTCTAGGTCTGAAAGCACCCTGAGCAGCAGGTGGCACTTTGTATGATAGCCTCAGCCACCAGTGTGTGAATGGGTGAATGTGACATGTAGTGTTTAAAGCACTTTGAATGGTCAGAAGACTAGAAAAGTGCTACACAAGCATAGTCCATTTACCATTTTACCATTTCATTAAAGCTCCTGTGGTTATTTTGAGTCTCCTCCTGGTCGTTACCAGTCAGGCTGTTCTCACAAACTGTTTATATGCGTTCCTATGAAAAGTGATGCATCAAAATTCATACATACTGTAAAACTTCAATTAATAGCCTGTTCTATTACTTGCTTAACTCACTGAAAACAACAGGCCTATATTTGGGACAGGCGTCTATATAGGAAAGGTCTTTCATTCCTTTCACACAAAACTTTTGTTCAGCAAAGATTGAGGAATACAATTAAACTGTTCATTTAACCCAGCATGAATATTACTAAAATTAGATTAATTTTATGAACACTTTTGATTCTTTTGATCTGAGGACGTTTATGGACTAAAGGAATATGACCAACTTACAGGGTAACTGAGGAATGGACACATAATTTAAGGTAGCCAACAACCAGGTGTTATACATCTGGAGAACTTACTAGCCGCACCAGGTTAGTAAAAGCGACTAGGTGTTTAACTGGTACTACGCTTTTAATAGAAGTTTAATGATATCCCATGTATTTTGAAAGGCTGCGATCACGTGACCAATGCGCTGACTGGGGTAGTGGATTGGTCCCAAAAATGTGGACTTTCCCTGAGGACATTCCCCTGGGGTCGCGTGTTCATGTGAATTGTGAAACTCAGAGCTCACATGTGACTCCAATGACTCTGTCAGGGTTCACTCCCATACACAGTTTAAAGCCTGTGACTCAGCGCCAGTGGGTGAGATCTGAAGAAGCCTCTTGGATGAGAGGTGAGACTTCTTCAAGAAACTCAAGCAAGTCCAGTTGCACACGATGTAGCACTTAAGATTACATCCATGTCTTATTTCTTTTCCTGAACCTGACCACGTTAACTTTACTTGGCCCATACCTAACCTCCGCAACTTCACGTTAATTACATAACTGTACATTAAGGACGTAACGAAATTCATGGTGCACTAATTCAAAGGATATCATACAAACTGTTGTGCATGGAACCATTCTGTGAGAACATGTTTACATGAGTGATGTTTTGCAGGTGAAGACCAGGGAGCGCCCAGACACTCTTGGACCTGTTGCATAATCCCTACATGCTGACAAAGAAATAAACAAGGATAAATAGATTTAATCATATTGCACTTCAGTTCAGATGCTACAGTGGAGCATCAGCCGTCCAAATAAACCAGAGGTGAATTAAAGCTTCAGCTTGAACACACTGGAAGGAGACATTCATATCTGCTCTAAAACTAATCATAAAAATCACCTCTGTGCCGTCTCTTCCAACGTCCCAGCCCGTCTCTCTCTGCGAGCTAGCCCTTTAAAGACTCTTGACTGCACAAGAGCTGATGCTCATGCTGGCAGCAGTTACCATAGCAACAAATGACTGAAGTGTGTTTGTTGCCGCCGTTGTGTTGAAAGCTGTCAGAAACAGATAAATAAAACCAAACAGAGGAGGGAAAGTTTTGATTCTGTCTTTCACAATCGAGCTCCGTGCGACAGCCCTGAAACCATGTGACCCTGATTCACTGCATTCACAGAGAAAATGAATCCAAACAGGCACATTCATATGTCAAGCATGCACACACTGATATTACTATTGCTCACTGTCACTGACGGCATCACAACTCGTGCTATTTGCTGCTGTTTTTTCGGTCGCAGATTCATGTTCCACAGGCTGATTAATGGGCTGCATCTCTCTGGTCATTAACAGCGATGAATTATTCCAGGGAATTAAATCAACCTCTCTGCCATATATGGTCGCTGCTTCCTGTCAGTGCCAGGCAAAGCGGGCGACAGCGGATGGGAATAGATGGTTACTGAAAAAAGACTGACTGCTGTATAAATATTTAAACAAGCAAAAGGGCAGATGGGTCTTTAGAATTAATTACCCGGCTCATTGTAAATATGAACATAAGGGGCGACTTACAATGAGCCGAGGCACCATGCTGGAGTCTATGCAGTATTAATGACCGGCAGCAAAAGAGCCTCACCTCTTAAAGTGGATTATGTTCACTGGGCTACAGATGCAAGCCTCAGAGTGTTACTGTTGCTATAAGAAAGAATCTTAATGGATACTTGACGGCACTCTTAAAGTAAGAGCCTACACATCAGGCATATATAAAGCAATGATTCTCGACTCAGTGATCATGTGGAGTCACTTCATATGCAGACAGTGTTGCAGGACGTTTCTAAAGCTGATACACTTTATTGGTATTAGAACCCACCCAGGAGATAATAGCTTATTGCAGATTTATCTGAGCCAGCGTCTGTGTCGGCTGATAAGTGACTTTGGTCCAGACTGAAATCTCTAATAACTACAACACGGACTGACATTTGGAACAGACTTTCACAGATGCCACACAACAAAACCTATACTTTGGGATCCTCTGACTTTTCCTCGACTAAGTGCCACCATGAGGTAAAAACATTTCAGTCTGGGGCTCACCTGGTAGAGCAGGTGCCCTGTGTACAAAGGCTATGTCCTTGCTGCATGTCATTCTCCTTCTCTCTCCCGAATTCACGCTATACTGTCCTATCAAATAAAGGCAAAAAATCGTTTCAATTTGTCCAATTATTTGTTTTATACCTACTAAACTAATGACACAGGGTGCTGCACATATTACGTTTTTTGTAGGCTGACGCGGAAGTTAACATCACCCCGATTACCTTGTCAAAAATTCAGTGGGATTCTGGATTACTGCCGAAAATAAGCTTTGTGGCAAACAAAACTTTGTGATACATGTTTTGTTTAGCAAGAAAATCTTCACAAATGACACCATTTTTATGATATTTGATGATTTTTTTACAATTAGCAAAGTAAAAAGCTAACTTTAGCCTATAAACGAACTACACTACAGTTGCATGACTTAACATCACCACCATAACAGGCCTGTAAAGCCATGTTTAGCATGACAACGTTCTGTAGTATCAAAATCCACTTGATTTAAAAACAAGGGAACCAGGAGTGCTAAAATGCTAACTCATCTCCGGGTTTTAGGACTCATTCCTGCACAATTTTCAGTCAATTTTTCCAGCCTCAAGTGGCCATTCAAAGAACTGCGGTTTTTAGTACTCCCGTGTTGGCTTCATTTTTCAGTCCTGGAGGTTGCCACTTGGTTGACATTCATACACTACACACGTAACTACATCGTTTACACAGCGTACTACATGAAAGTATCTGAATTGAAACACAACATGAGTTCATATATCTTCGTTACAATTCTTTAAAATAGTAATTTAAGGGATCCTCAAAATACAGAATATGTCGGGCTATTTGTTAGATAGATGTAGACAAGGTGCTAATGATGTAGATGAACCACTGGGTGAAAAAGGAGACATAACACTTGATCTTTACAGCTCTATTAATTTAAACATGATGTTTCGGCCATGATAACAGGTCAGATTTAGTAAATAGAAGATACAAGCTATCATATTCCTCCTCACATACTGTTGTAGCTGCTTTTTTCTCTCTAAAATCAATACGTTTGAACTAGCAAACATCATGAAAACCATTTGGAGCTCCCTTTGCGCTCTTGAAAATAGATTACTAACCCAGTTTCTGAAGTGGCCATTTAACAAAATTTTGAAAATAGAGAATCTCTACGAGCACACGTCCTCGGTACAGCATCATGTACCCACAAAGTCCAAACATCACTCTGCTAAAAACATTGTTCATCATTGAACTTGTTGGAAGTCACAGATAATTGCCCCCTTTAATGTTTTTTTTATTTTTTTATGTAACTGCAGTGGTGGAGGTGGCGGAGTAAGATGAGCTGTTTAACGTTGGAGAATGGGAGTGGGTAGAGGAGCTCTCAGTCGCAGGAAAAAGGAAGAAAAACTAATTTCTGGAAATAATGGACGATTACCGGAAGGGATGAAACGGGGACAGCAACAAGTCAAACAAACATGGACTGAACATGTGACAACAGCACAAAGAAGCCATTTTTTTAGTGTGTGTGTGTGTGTGTGTGTGTGTGTGTGTGTGTGTGTGTCTACCTACAGTACATGAAAGCGTAAACATGCACCTCCCACGCATCACACACTCTTCACTACACTCACACCTTCCACACTTGTGCCCACGCATACACACATACTACTTCATGCAGTTGGGTTATAAAATAGCTGTCTCTCTCTCCACACACACACACACACACACACACACACACACACACACACACACACACACACACACACACACACACACACACACGGAGTCAGTCACAGCTACCTACCTCATGCCCCTGTGGCTCAGCTGGCATCACTCATGCTCTGTGAGCTGTTACAAAACAAAAGGTCTTCATCCCTCCATCTCCAAACATTACTCACTGCTCTCATAGAGGATGCTGCGTGTTCATGTAGTGGGCTGCTCTATTCAATATTTCTGGCAATAGGAAGGACATGTGGGCCATTTTTGTTTCCTGGGCAATACGTAATCTGAACAGGAGAAAGCCACCTACTGAGGACACATGGAGTCTTACAGTGACGGTGAATACAACCATTGTGAAACCATCTTTCATAAACTCTCTGTTTCTCTCGGTTGAAGGTCGTTTGAGCCACATTGAAAGCCAAGCTGCTTCTTTATATAACTTTTTTATTATGTAGTGTGTTTCTGTGTTTAGTCACAGCAGGGAAAAATCACATTTTCTTGTGAGTGACATGCTATGATTGGAAACTGACTGTTCATCAGCTTATATTTGAAACTGTCCTCCCAAAATAAACGTCCCTATAGGTCGTCTGTGCAGCAGCTTGTTACAACTTGTTACGTCTTGTGCGGCTGCCTTTCTTAGCCAGGACATTCATGAGTTTTATATTTCCTGATTAAAGGTGTACTATGCTGGATTTTCCTTGAAAAGTAAATAAAAAAACAATGCATAGACTCACACCAAAGTAATTTCTTTTAGTCATCACTTATGACCCACCAGTGTGTGACAGTGTATTAACCTGGAGCGACGTTACTTTTCTTGTGCTGCTTTCAGACACCTTTTGCAAGTATTTAAACCTTTAAACCCTGAGCAATTTGGTGTGATTTCTTTTAAGAAATATGGGGAAAAAGGCAATAGTAAAAAATGTAACATAAATTGCAAAAAAAAAAAATCATAAATTCAGAAAATTATTTAAAAAAAATCTAGGAAAAACTATATTTATAATTATTTTGACTACAGTTTAAAATTGCATTCCAGAATTTATTTCCAAGCCATTTCCTTGTTTGTTTGTTATTTCTTCCATTTTTTTTTATTTTTAATTTTTTCTCTTTTTACTAATTTCTTGCAAATTTTTGGGGTCATTTCTAAACTGTTGCTCATTGCCTTCTTCCCATGTTCAGGTTTCAAAGGGTCAGTCTGCAGAGATCCTGTATTTTCTGCCTGTATTTTCTTGTGTTTCTTATTTGCTGTGTTTGAGACATTCCTGGCTATCAACTTGGTGCCAGACCACAAGAGGAAGCTTCAAAAATCAAGGACACAGAGCTAAAAAAAACACACATATAGCGAGGTGAAAGGCCAGTCTGGGTTTTGGCTCTTATTTATACTGGACCTTTTACAAACAGCAACCAACAATTCCTGCATGGAATACCTTGAAATAAAGGTTGAATAAAACAACAACCCATATTTTTTATTTGAATATAGTTTATTGTTAGGCAGTGACTTCCAGTGGCTGTAGTGATTATGACAGGAGCAAAGCAGGGGTCAAATGATAAGGTATAAAGGGCAACAAAGTCTGTGTCCGGAGGAGGTCAGGGTGGATGGATGAGTCAAACCAACACAGGACTTTCACCAAGGAGACCACTGTCTGCATTAAACCAAAAGTCAAGTTAACTTACATCATGTAAGTCATGTCACTTATTTTGATCTTTGATCTTTTCCTAAACCAATATGACTGTCACACAGCGATAACCATGTGTTTGAATCTGTGACCATTGACTGTATGTGTGCCTGTTGCTGGGACTAACTTGAGTTTCAGCTACGTCCCAACCCTAACGGCTCTGGGTAGTGACCAAAAGAATGAGGTCGCGGACACAAGCAGCGGAAATGAGCTTCCTCTGTGGGGTGACACAGACACAGACATTACGAGGGAGCTCGGAGTAGAGCCGCTGCTCCTTCGTGTTGAAAGGGGTCAGTTGAGGTGGCCTCCTGGGCGCCTCCCGCTGGAGGTGTTTCAGGCACGTCCCACTGGTAGGAGGCCCCGGGGCAGACCCAGAACACACTGGAGGGACTACATATCTCATGTGGCCTGGGAACAACTCACTCTTTTCTATTAAATATTGTGGAGTTGTTTTATGGAATAAAACTGGATTCTTCTGTGTTTTTGTCTCTGTCCAAAAAAGACCTACAAAATCATTTGATTTACAACAACACTGATCACTCTTTGAAACTGTTGTTCATGATGTTAGGGCAACAGTTACTTTATATTTTAACTGTACATTTATATGGTGAAATATTTCTGATTCTAGTGTTTAAATGTATTGACAGTTTTGACTGATGTATTTTACTTCTATGTCTCCTGATTTGGTTTTCATATAAGCCTGTGCAGGTTTCTATCCCACCCTCACATGCACTCTTTGTTACTTTTTTTTAATTTATGTATGTGAAACAAATAAAATAAAAAATGAAAATAAAATGAAGGTGCAGGCCCAGCATTATTCTGATTTTAAATCTGTTGTGATATTCATGAATGACAAACTTAATATTCATACTAGTCAGGAGGGTGAGTCTGATTGGGCGCTGATTGTTTGCACCAGGCCCTAATTAAGACCAGAGAAGCTCCATTACCCTGTGTGTGTGTGTGTGTGTGTGTGTGTGTGTGTGTGTGTGTGTGTGTGTGTGTGTGTGTGTGTGTGTGTGTGTGTGTGTGTGTGTGTGTGTGTGTGTTATGAGTGGACTGATTGAAATGTGTGAAAGACAAAGGGCACACTCCATAATGAGATGACACTAGTCACGACCCCCCCTGCACAGCACACACACACACACACACACACACACACACACACACACACACACACACACACACACTCATCTTTGTCCCACGTTTGTCAGTATGTCCTTTGTAGATCCGTGGGCTTGTTTCTTATCTGCTAACAAGCTGTCAGAGGGTTGACGTGTTGTCTTTGTCCCTGCTGCTGGGTTCTTGATTAAAAATAAATTATATCTCGGGATGACACTTCATTCTGGAGTGCGGGGAGACATTTTAGTCGCAGAAGGAGTGAAAATCATAACAAAAATAAATCAATAGGTTTTTATTTTTCTTGTTCTGTCCTTTCCTCTGGGTGTTTGCTGTGTTGTGAGAAAAATAGAGGAGGAGGAGGAGGACACGGATGAGCCTCTCTCTGGGGAGAATGATGTCATTCAGCCCCAGGTATGTGTGGCGCTATATAAGGCAAAGCCCTGGAGAGTAATGAGAGGATACAGGCAGAGGAAGGGCTCGGCACAGCAGAGTTCAGTATGTGACTGAAAGTAAACAATGCTGGTAAATTATTAACAAAACCATTTATTGCATTTACAAAGAAAGATCAGCTTTGTGCTTTGTTGTCATCATATTCATTTATTATTGCGTGAGACAGACACCAACAAAGCAAACACAGAAAAAAGATGCCTCTATGTGCATTCACACCCATTTAAATGATTAACAAAATTACTTCTTTTTCTTTTAGTTTTCCTTTGAGCACATATCGGAGTACAACTATGTGCTACATCAAGCAGAATATCTTACATACATCATGTTGAACATGAGTGCAGAGAGAATATTTGGGAGCAGTTCACAAGCAGGAAGTGTATTAAATATTAACACAACATCAAGAGCGACTGTTACATTACATGACCTATTTTTTTTGCCGAATGCCGTCTAGACCTGCCGTTAGTGCCAAACATTTTTCAGGGACAAATGCAGCAAATTAAGTCTCGCTCCCAAATGTGTGTGTGTCTCCCCCCCGTCCCCCCGCCCTCTGTTCAGCTCTCTCATTCATCTTTCACTCGGCTGTCACACACACAGCAAACACACACGTCCACGTCCTTTCCTGACTCCTCTGCTCATTTTCATTCCACCTCCTCTACCCCTCTGTTATCCTCCTCTCCTCTTGTCTCAGAGAGGAGCTCCTGTAGGAAGATGGCTTTACCTCCTCATGTGATGAGGCACTCCATCACAGCAGGGTTGGGTGGTACAGGAGCAGGTTTGATGATAGCTTGGTAATGATGATTAGTTGCATTTGTAAGTGTTGGGCAACTTCTGCTTTTGGGACAGATGTAAAGCTCTGGCAGCATAAAATGATCAACTTTTCCATATTTATCACAGACAGGGAGTTCAAGTACCTCGTGAGTGAGGGTAGAATGGAGCGTGAGATGGATCGGCAGTTTGGTGCGGCTTCTGCAGTGATGCAGGCGCTGCATCGGTCCATTGTGGTGAAGAGGGAGCTGAGCCGGAAGGCGAAGCCTTCGATTTAGTGGTTCATCTACGTCCCAACCCTCACCTATGGTCAGGAGCTCTGGGTAGTGACTGAAAGAATGAGATTGTGGACACAAGTGGCAGAAATGAGTTTCCTCTGCAGGGTGGCTGGGCTCAGCCTTAGAGATAGGGTAAGGAGCTCGGACATCCGCAGGGAGCTCGGAGTAGAGCCGCTGCTCCTTCGCGTCGAAAGGGGTCAGTTGAGGTGGTTCGGTCATCTGATCAGGATGCCTCCTGGGCACCTCTCGTTGGAGGTGTTTCAGGCATGTTCCACTGGTAGGAGGCCCCAGAACATGCTGGAAAATGAAAATGAAAATGGATGGATGGATAGATGGATGATAATTACGGAGGAAGGGAGTGTCTGTTGGCTGTGATTGGTCTGTCCTCGTCACATGACATGCAATGCGCGCTGCTGCATCCAAAAGCTGAACTTGGTTTATCTCAGGGCGCAGTTGTCTGAAAAACAAGCGCTTGGGAACGTGTGTGCGCTGTCGCTCTGGCATTTGAGAACGCCTGCTGCACGTCTACATTTAAAACAATGAATCTGAGGGTGCAAAAAAAACGCAGCATGTGTACGGCCCCAGATACTGAGTGTTGCAGTGATGGCAACATCTAGCTATTATTGAAAGTTTCTGTTGTGGACATTCAGATGTCATTTTTAGCTCATTAGCTGTCAAAGTTTCAGAGAAGGTTTCCTAGAAAGAATTTTGCAATTTGGTACTACGGGAATTTTGTTAACAGAAATGTTCCATTAAAACCAAAGTAAATATTTATGTATTATTAACAATGATTATTATGAACTTATTCTGTATATATATTAATTCGTGTGCTTGCCTGTAGGTAATTTTCACATTCACATGCATGTTTAGTAAACCTGCTGTGCTCTGAATGAAAGACTCTCTGTTTATGCTCGTAATTAATTTAAATCAGCTAATTAGAGCTGGACAAATTAAACACAACTCAATCTCCTGTCCTCTACAATTAGTAACAAATGACACACTGCTTTCCAGGAAAGTTCCTCAGAAATTATTTGGAAATTATTAGACAATTACAGACCCATGAGAGAAGCATGAGTTGCATTGAACTTCAAATAGCTGACAAAACTTATATTTGAAGCACTTTGTCGTGCTCAGTGTGGAGTTTTGTTTTCCTACAGTACGACCTGCTCCGACGTGAGTGTGAGTGTGTGATGCTGTTCAGGGTGATACTGTAGTTGTGTCAGCAGCTATGGCCTGAAGAGGGATTTGCAGGCTGACTAACAGAAGGTGCTAGCAGCACTCAATATGTCATTGTCTCTTGTTTGGCTAATTGCAGCATGGTGCCGGTGTCAGCCCTCTAGCAAGCCAACACACACACACACACACACACACACACACACACACACACACATTCACATGCAGACATTCAGATATACACACATATCAGGCCTTCAAGGCTGACTGCAGAGTCAAAATGCATGATAAGAGTTTGTATTAGCTTTAGCATCTGTTGCACTTTGTGTAGGCTTTACACAGTGATGTGCGTTTGAGGTTTATTTTTAATTACCTACAAACGGCCTCAGTGAGTCCAGCGGTATCTTTAGTACCTCATTCTTTACTGTAATAGCTTTGACATTCTTATGAAACAACTTTTTTCCTCCACCCACTCTTATTGCAGTGACTTCTCGGTGAGTCAAACAGGGTGATAAAGGTTACGGTGTAACAGCCTCTTCGGAGCCGTTTATAATCAAGCCTCCTCAATCACAGACTCCGTCAGCATGCGGCCGTGACAGGAAGTCGGAAGTTAAAGAGAATAATCTTTCCTTATTCCCCGTTATTACATGTTTGTCTGACGGCACTACAACCTACTTCTCTTGAAGTCAGACCTGTCTTTGGGGTCACAGGGGAAATTATGTCCATTTATTTATTAGCCTATCTTGTTTTTATCGTGTTAGTCTTTGAATTGGAACATTTATTTTTCCATAGTGGAGCTTAATGAGCTGCCTGGAACTGTGACTGTGTCCACACAGGACCCAATTAAATTAAACATGAGGACCATCATTCTTCTCTGCCTTTACTTCTGTGTTTTGTGTTCCTCCTACCTCCAGAGCGGGAGGACACGGAGAGGGGAACGCTCTGATTCATTCTCTATTGCCAATTAATCGTAGGTTAAGAATGTCAGACAGGAGTCTGGTGTATTTGCAGTGGGAAATTAGGTTACTTCCTCTTCTAATTTGAAATGAAGACACATATATTGTTTTAACACAATTTAGAGACTGTACAAAAAATGATGAGGGAAGAGGGAAGGTCAGAAACAGAAGTGAAGTCATGTATTTCTTCTTTTTAGTAAGGTAAGGAAAGTATGACTTTGTTGGAGGGGAGAAAGGAGAAAGTTCTTTTTTTAACACCCAACACTGAGTGTGAAAATTTCAGCATTCCCTTAAAGGACTAAAATAGTCATGAGCAGTGTTGGGAGGATTACTTTAAAAAACATATCACACTACAGACAACTGGTCTCATATTCCATTATCACTCAAACTAAGTAATGGATTTTAAATAGTTTGGATCACTTTTGGAATAGTTCAAACTCGTCTTGCCGAGCTCATTGGTGTCAGTCTTAAATGTTCATGTCAAAAACACACAACAGTGTCCTGGCTGTGCGTCCTCTCTGCCATTGTCATGTGGCAGGTGCACTTCATTTTAGAGTCATCAGAATCCGACGCTTGGACAGTGATTTGTGGGGTCAGACACTGAGGAAAAAGCCGTCTTTTAACATCAGCATGATGCACAGCTGGTCACACAAAGAAGTGTGACACAAACAAAAGTTAAGGCGATGAAAGTCCAAGTAGGGCAGGCGAGAGAGGTGGTGAATGGACAAACACGACCTTCACCCGGATGTTCACATTCTGTAAGATTATAAATCCAAACCATGTTCTTTAATCACATGTTTTTGTTTCCTAAACCGAACTATGTGTGTTTGTTGTTGAAGGTAAAAAAAAAAAATTGTCAATCCAACGTTAAATTTCCAGTGAAAACAGAATTGTATGTTGAAAGAAGACAATGCATGTAGCAGGCAGAACTTGACACAGCGTCCCAGAACGTCAACAACCAACACACCCACAGTACGTTGCACGTCATATCTGGATGTGGAAGGTCCATGTCTAAACGTTGATTCGTGGAGCATGGTCTCACTCCAAAGTCGTCGTAATCCAACGCTTGGTCAGTGACTTGTGGCATCAGAAACCAACGAACAAACGCATCCTTTAACGTCGGTATGATACGCCACAAGGCACCTTATAAACTCCCAAATGATGATGCCAGCACAGATCAGTGTGACCGGGCAAACTTCGTGGACCTTCTAACAATGAGGCTGACAGTAGAGTTGGATCCTTCAGCAGCCCTTTATAACAATGAGCCACCTTGTTGGCACATTCCACAACAGCCCACAGAAAGTGTGAGCTTACATGCTGTGAGTATTTTACAGGTGAGGCTGACTGAGTTGGTTGTTTCTGTGGAGCTTATGAGAATATGTGGCGTCCTGAGCTCCGATGACGGCGAGGAGACGACCTCCAACAGCCCGGCCTTCCACCCTGATGAGGGTCACGCTACTGGGCTGAGCGGTGAGAAGCAGCTCTGCCTCCAGAGCATCAGTGAGGAGAACAGACAGAGACAAAGAAAAGGAAACAGGACTGTTATGATGATTCAGAGTGTGACAACAGGTAGGTGTTTGAAATATCTTGTTGTTTTACTCATTTGATATTTTGAGGAACAGTGTAACAGTTTTGGAAAGTGTGCTGTGCTATTGTTTGCCTCGCTGCTGAGAGTTCACCAGGAGGCAGGTGGTTACAGTACGTAACTCTAACTCTGTTTTTCTTCTGCACATACAGGAGGAGCCCTGACACTGCCAAAAGAAGGAGGAGTGAACGTCAGGATGCAGCAGAGACAAACAAGCCCACTGCTCTGCAAAAGACAGAGGGATGAAGCAGATCTACACTCAACCTCTGATGTCACCTCCCAAAAAGAGGTGTATAAACTTCCAGAAAGAACTGACAGAGTCAAAGTAAGATCATGGGAACACACACATGCACACACACACTTGAGATCCGTTTATTTTAAATCATTTGAGGTCTTCTGTACCATAAATGGCTTCATATGGAATATTAATATGCACCATTCCCAGAATTGAACATAATTATCATTCGTTAAGAAAAAGGGTCAGACTTGGTGAATGAGTAGGCTTCAAGCTCAGGAGAAGAGCAAACCTCTCCACAGTAGAGGAAGAGGAAGGGGAGTCTGAGACACCAGACTGATGAGGTCATCTCCCTCCAGTCAGATTCAGAGCTGACAAAATGACACCGAAGACTGAGAGTATATTAACTTTTAAAATTAAACATTTTTCATTTATTGCATGCTTGATTTTAAAATGTAAAAATTGAGCAAAAGAAAAATTTGGAGTGATTTTTTTTAAATAACATGTTTAAATTTAGAGTCAGACTTCTTTGTAACATCATCACCAAGCTATCAAGCTACAAAATAAGGTGTCATAAATCAGTTCAAAGAGTCAAAGAGGACCCAAGTGCAGAGCAGCAGGCAGGTTTAAGGTTTAACAAAAATCATACTTCAATAAAGCTGATAAAAACATCTCTAACAGGCAGGTAACTAAAAGTCCAAATGAAAGCAGAATCAAACTAAACGGAAAACCAACCAGGAAAGACACAAGACACCATGCACGACACAGAGCATGGATCAACACCAAGAACACAGGGAAGAACACAGACAAACTGACAAGGAACAAAGGGAAACACACAGGTATATATACCCAGAAAACTAATCAGAAGAACGAGACACAGCTGGAGTAGGACACAGGCAAAAGGAGGGAAATGGGGATTGGCTAAAAACAAGGGTGTGGTGGGGAACACTAGGGTGGAGCAAGCAAGACTAATACAGGACAGGTGTGAAGGGAAGACTCTGGGAACAAGGAAGGACTAATGAGGCCGATGGAGGATAGGTGTGATAGAAAACAGGCGGGAAAACAAGGAAGAACACAAAGAGAAAATTCCTAAACAAAGTCCACAGGATAACAGAATATAAACAAAAACCAGGATCATGACACAAGGAAATGTTTATAGAGAGATTTCTAGTTGTTACATACAGTGGTGAGAGAAGTACGCAGATCTTTCACTTTAGTAACAACTGTAATACCACAGTGTGGAGACGCTGTGTTTACAAGTAAAAGTCCTGCATTTATAATCTTAAGTAAAGGTAAAGTAAATGTAAAAGTACATCAGTATTAGCTTTAAAATATACTTAAAGTACCAAAGGTAAAAGTACTCATTATGCAGAATGACCCATTTCAGAATAATATATTATACTGTTGTACTAGAATTAATAGGTATATTTTTAATGTTACAGCTGGTGCAGGTGAGGCTAATTGAACATACTTTTTATACTGCCACGTGGCTTTAATACATTTATTATTTAATTTATGGTAGTAATCTATATCCACATAGAAGCAGCATGGTAGTCCAGTGGTTAATGCTGTCACCTCACAGCAAGAGGGTTCTGCAGTCATGTTAGCTTAGGTTTTTTTGGCTTCCTCCCACAGTCCAAAGACATGCAGGTAAGATTAGATGCTGACCTAAGGTGTAAATGTGAGTAATGGCTGTGTGGTTGTCTATCTATGTGTCAGTCTGGTGACCTGTCCAGGGTGAACCAGCTGACATTGGGCGAGAGGCGGCTTCGTCAGGATCCTGTAAAGGACAAATGGTTACAGCTAATGGATGGATACACAAAGTAACCGGCAATCTCAGAACTTGTCTGCTATTGACTGATGGTGATTAAGTTACTGGGGGGAAACGGTCAATATTTCAGGAGATCTGGGCGGTATCCATGGCTGCTAAGGGCCGCTAATAGGCGACCAAATGTTAGTCGACCAGAGAGGTCATTAGTCGGCAAGATCTCATTGGTCGCTTAGTCGCAGAAAACAAAACAAAACAGAAGAAAAAAAAAGTGAAACTCCATTAGGAGCTGCACCTTGTCAAAATAAATCAAAACCTATGTGACTGGAACATGTGGGAATTTAATTTGAAAGGACAGACGTGGCCACGCTAAGCAGTCAGACAGGAGTCACATTAATTTCCAGGGCTGGTACCTGTGGTTATTCCACAGGCTAGTTAATAACATGTCGGGCAGGAAATCCAAAGTGTGGGATCATTTTGAGAAGATGAAGGACCAACCCAAGGTGATATGTAAACTCATCTTCATTGGTCAACTACAAACATGACGTATCATCTGAAACATGGAAGTAGCTACATGCCCATTAGCCACTTAGCACAATCATTACTGCTTTGCTGACAGCATCATTAACAGGCGGCTCGCTCAGTGTGTGACGTGCACTTGTAGATAAAATATAGGCCTATATTAATGAAGGTTCATTAGTACGGTTTGTATTTCTCTGTAATGTAGCACAGTGTTAACAATGTTACTGATACTATTCTTTCTCACACCTTCAACTCAAACCATTGTGTTACCCTGCCCAGAATGTATCATTTATTAACTAAATTCATATCATAAACATGTGAGTGACTAGTCGACTACTGGCCCTAATTGATGACGATGGTTGACTAGGAAAATCAGCCTGAGTTTATATACACAGATAAAACTGAAAAGAAAAGCTGATAAAAGTGAAACTGTCAGACGATGGGTTTGATGCTACAATTTTGCCGATGGGTGTGGGATTGCATTTTGACCTCTGTGTTCTGCCTCATGCTTTTCACACGGACTGTTTACCTGCAGGCAACCAAAGCTCGCTTAGATGTGTTTGGTTAAAATACTCATACTACAAACAGAAACCAGAACATTTGCGAGACCATCATGTTGTCTCATTGCCTACAGAGTAGTGGGGTAAATGTAGAGAGGTATAAAGTATTTGCTCCCAGTGTCTAGGTACAAATACTTTTAAGTTGTACTTCAGTGCAGTGTTTCCAGCACAGAAAATCAAAGGTCTTATTCTGTGGTATTTGCAGTTTTACTGCCAGCTCTATTTGTTACATATCACAGGAAGAACATGCAGTATGAATAACTGGGACAAACAAAACTTTGGCTCATAATGAATTCTAAAGGGGTTTTAGTTTTGTGGTGGGAGGCCAGACTTTATCCTACATGGCTTTTACTTACCAAGGGCATTCGAGCTTAACACCCACACACATCAGTCCACTACAGCGGAGAGGAAGGAGCCGCTGGGTTTCATACTGCAGTGCTGAGAGACACACTGAGAGAGAGGGAGGGAGGTGTGGTTGGAGCCCAGCGTTTTGTTTTTAATACCTTCTGCTTTTTTTTGATATAGAGGCTTTAATGCTCTCTGTGTGCGCACGTACACTGCTCTCTGCAAACCCCCCTTTTACCCTCGATGATTTTTGGAAACGCACATTTTCTCCCCTTTAGCCGGCAGCAGCTGAAATCGCACATTATAGAGGAGAGCATGTCTTTAAGTTGCCATAGCAACAGGGTGAGTCATTCTGCTGCAGTCAGTTTAGTCACACTCGCACTGACTGTATGTTTCCCTCTCTTCCCTTTTTTTTTCCCATCTCACTGTCCCTGCTACACACACACACACACACACACACACACGCACACACACACACACACACACACACACACACACTCGGCATCTCACTAAATCACTTTGTTATTTCCTATTTCATCAAAGCAGGAGATAAACTGGCTCAAACTCTGTCTCTCAGGTATCCTCCACTAAAATACAACATAAAGATGGGATTTAAAAAGGTGTGTGTGTGTATGTGTGCGTGTGTGTGTGTGAGCGATAGAGCAGGCTGATAATAAGGGCGAGCGGAATGTCGCTGCTCTCACTTTGATTACTTATTTATGGATCAGGCTAATCAGTAAACCCACAGCTGAGAAGCACACTGCGAAGGAGGCGGGTGGTGTGAGAAGACATGGGGGAGGCAAAAAGAGGAAGGGGGCACCTAACACTCTTTATTCTTCCAAGAACACTTGTTAGCTCTGAATAAATGAGCAAAACAAACTGCCATTATGGGAAGTTACTTCCTGTTTTTCTTACAACAAGACTTTACAGCTGCGTCTCCCATCGTTAGCGGTACGCCCCTGCTTTAGAAATGAATCATCAAACACCTCATTGTCAGTTATTTGTCACACGGCTTGGATGAAGACATGTTATGTTGGGAAAGTGAAAAAAAAAAGCTTTCGGAGTTGAAGTTGAGGTGGTACACTGAGGCTGTCTGTGTTTCTGCTTTGCACCTGCTCACCAAAAAATCCATTACGTCAAGGCCAGTTTTTTTTATGACAACTTGTTTACTTACCTTTGTTTAGGCTTTGTTTACCCTGTTCAATATAATACTCTTGTGATAAGTTTCAATTTCATGTGCAACCATCATCTGATGACAGACTGAAGGACGATGTCACCATTCAATGTCATTTTTTTGTATGAGCGTCTCCATTTTCAGAAGTAAATCAGCATCATGTAAGGTACATAGAATTGTGCTTGGACCACAGGGTCTGGTTTTCATCTGCCATTAATCCATATCATCGACTGTCTCTTTGCTTGTAATTCATGCGTGAACACTATATGACCAGATACGACCCCAAAATACTTGCTGTCATTTACAACATTTCTTCAAGCAGCTTCCAAATATTGGAAAAATTGGCACACACATTGTTGGCTTCTAATAACTTTGGTGACATCCCTCATTTTCCACTATAGCACTTTCATCTGGTCAAAAACCAAAGCATTGGTTCAAACCAAGCGGGAACCTCCGAGGCTGAAAAATGAAGCCAACATGGAAATTCCAAAACTGCAGTTCCTCGAATGGCTGCTTGAGGTCAGTTTCAAAGCCAAGTCCAATTCCCTTAGACCGCCATGTTAAACGACTTCATGAAGTAAATTTGAACATTTTGGTTGCTTAAAAAGTTTTGTGTGGCATTTGTTTGTACTAAAAGACTTTCTGAGGAGTCGGATATTTAGTTTAAAAACATTTTTTTAAATGGTTTTAAGCCTGGTTTTTGCCTGTGAAAATTAGCACTAGCACCAGTATTACCCCAGTTAACCATAGCTGTAACTGCACCATTCAAACCAAGCTAGCAGCTAGCGTTAAGGGGTTATCTCCAATCTCTTGTTCAAATATGGTCACTTCGGGTTAAAAAACAAACAAACAAAAAACAAGATGGTGACGGCCAAACTGCCAAACTGCAGGCTTAAAATCAGGAGAACAAAAACCAATGAGTGACGTCATGTTGGCTAACGTTACGTCCATTATTTTACACAGTCTGTGGTTAAAATATGTGCAAAACTAATGACATTCCCATCATCCTCATCTGCACTTTGTGCTGGGTGCTAACTAGCATGCATTTGCACGCTAAATGTCTGAAAGGGATTTTTTGGCTGCAATACCGCAAGTGGCCACTGGGGAAAATGGTACCAAGGCTGAGCTGCTTTCCTGGGAGCCAGTCTAGTCCAGGGCCGTTTGCTGCAGGTTCTCCCCTCTGTCTCTCAGTATTAACAGAGCATGTAAAAGGCCCAGAAATATGTTACAAGAGAAACTGTGTCTGTCTTGTGTTTGGTGCTGAGCAGGTGGTGTACAGCTGCCTGCTGCAGCCCAAACGACTCATGAGATTAGTGGCAGTGAACCAAAATAAGAGGTCTGTAAAGCCAAAGGAAGCTGCAGAAAATATCGATCATAGCCGCTTTAATCTTCTCTTTTTGTGTATCATTTCCTATTGGTCAGTCTCCTCAGCAACTTTATTCATCCCACTCACTTCCTGTGGCCCCGTGTGACCTGGACAAGCATTGATATTTTGTCGGGGACGATAATTTGAGTCATAATCCTCCAGTCACGTCCCTGTGGCACTGTTGACATCGGTGTTGATATTTCAGATTGCACGTCCCGAGATGTAGTGAGTCACTCTCGTCGCAAGCGCTGACCCACGCTTCTCCCCAGGTTATCTGAAGGAGGACCGGCGACATCAGCGTGGTCACAACCAGAGTTGTCTGAATGCAGGCTGGACTCTCAGGAGTCTGTGTGTGACACGCTAACAAGAGGATCTCTGTATCTGCAGGATCAGACAAAGGTCCGGGCAAAGAGTTTCCACTTGCAGCTGCAGTGAGTACACACAGGTTCAGTGAGGAAACCCCCAACAAGGACTCATACTGTCATTCATATACCATTTCATATAATCAACTGGAAGTTAAATATATTAAATCTCTGAATTTCTAAAAGCGTTTCACCAAGCTTTAGTTTAAGGGGATTTTACAGGCTGCTTGATAGCTACATGATAACTCTCCAGTGTGTGGAATAATGTCTGCGTGTGTGTGGGTGTGTTTTTGTCCTTCAACCCATCATGAAGTGTAGCGGCTGTAACAAACGGCCCAAAAGCTTCAGTCTGCATGTTCTAACAAAGCTAAGCTGTGGAGAGTTCTGCTCCGTCCCCTGAGAGGTGGGAGGAGGGTGGGGGCGCGCGCACAATGAAGTGAGCTGGATGACGCAGCTGAGAAAGGGAAAAAAAAGGGAGGGAGGAATGGATGGGAGCAGAATCCTGAACGAGGAGAGGAGGAAGAGGAGGAGGATGAGGATGAGGAGGTGGTGGAGAGAGCGAGCGTGGGCAGACTGCGTGGGAAGGAGATGCTGCATAATCAGCTTTCTAGGGTTTTCTCTGGCTCTCTTTTTCTCTTTACTTTCTTTGCTGTCTTTTTTTTTTTTTCCTGAGTGGTACCAGCTCATTCATCCCTGCCTGCCCAATCTGTTCTATTCTCTTTCTCTCTTTCTTCCCTCTTTTCCTCTATGACTCATACAAGCTTTAATGGGGTCTCCTTGTCCCCGAATTCTTTCTAAAACAATGAAGAATCGTCTCATCTTGTCTCACCATCCATGTGTGTATCTGCAGGCACAGACAGTGATGATCTCAATGTTCTTTATATGAACTTTGATTGCCTCTTGCTCCAGTTTCGTGCATCACGAGCAGACAAACACAAAGAAAATGCAATAAATTAGCTGTGCACGTTGCAATTCACAAAACAGCACTGTAGTAGTAAAAAGCCTTTTTTAGCATTATTGCCGTCTAACACACAGCTAAGGTCTGCTCAGTCAACGTTGCTTCACACTTATCAGCTTTTGGCATCACATTTATTTAGCTGCACATAATAAGTGAGAAATAGAATAGCCGCCTAATCGTGAGCAGAGAGGAACCCGGTGAGTCATCGGCATCTCTTGCACATTCGAACGCCGCCTGGAGCTGCTCTGTTGAAAGGAAATCTGGCGAGGGAGAGGTGGTGGTGGTGGTGGTGGTGGTGGGGAGGGAGGAGGGGAATGCGTGGGTGGAGGGGGTTCAGAGGAGCAGGTGGTGGTGGTGACGAAGGGGAGGGCAGGAGGGAAGGAGGGAGGGAGAGGGTTTTCCTTTCAGAAACATCCCTGAACGCAGTCCTCTTATGGATGCAGAGCAGGAGGGGAGACGGAGGAGAGGTGGAGGGGATTGCAAATATGTGCTCATTCATGTGTGTAAGGTAGAACCGTACATGTGTGGGTGGGTGAGCGAAGCGAGGGCACTAAACAGGAAACACCACCTTCATCACTATTTGTGGTTCGAGACGGTTTGAGCAACAGTTGTGAATGGACTAAATAAGTTAGTGGAGTGATGTCACTGCACCAAAGCTGTAACAAACCCTGACAGCTGAAGCAGCTCATAACATCTGTATTCATGGGGGTTTGTTTTTTCGTGGCTTGTACGTCTGTCTGAGAGATTCTCCCAGTGGGCAAAGATCAACATCAGATTTAATGCTGAAGTGAACAAGCAGGGATGCCGTGTGACAATGTAGGAAACTCGAAACACCAAGAACAGTTTATCAAATCCAAATCTTTACTTACTGTAGGAGGTCAGGGTTCAAACACGTGAAGGCAGTCAGCGAAGACAGAAAAGTCCACTCAGGGAAAGCAGAGTCAAAAACCAAGGAGTCAAACACGAGGAGAAGGCTGAAAAGCATGAACACACTAGGGCGACGCTGACAACCTGGCAGCTGAATGGGGGAAACACTGGGCTTTAAATACACAAGAGCTGATTACTAACTACACACAGGTGAGTGGAACCAGACACAGGTGAAACTCACGAGGTAATTAACAAAGGCGGGAAAACTCAGGAAGTAAAAGACACACTTAACACAATGAGAACACATTTCAAAATAATACAGGAAGTAGACACAAAGACACAAGCATAAACTCGACAGAATGTCACACGTACAGTGTTTGAATGCAGAATACGAGGTGGAGAGGAAGGATCCTCTGCACACAAGGTCACAACTTCATTCATGCATTTGTTTCATCAGTGTAGATTTGAGCGACTTGAGTCACATGACTTGTCTTAAGGTCACAAATTTTGAGGACTTGAGTCTTGCTTGACTAATACTGATAAAAGACTTGACTTTGACTTGGTATTCATAATGTGAGACAGATGACTCTAAAGGAGTTCTAAGTTCGTGAACAAAGACCACGCCTGTGGGAAAAATTATTTTTGGGAACCATGTAATTCCATGATTGACCACTTGGCCAAACTGGCTTCAGAGCTCAGCACCATTTGCCAAGACATGGCGTTTAGAGCAACTCTTGTTACGTCAGTTGGTTTGTATCTCTGGTGGAATTCACTTACAATTTAGTGTGCCATCAGCTTAATAATAGCATATTAACCTAAACAAAGACAAGCATAACATTTCCAGAAAGGTAACCTTAGACTGTGAAAACAATTTAAGTGACAAAAGTGACATCACCCATTAGTTTTTGGACATTAAATTTGAAGCCTCAAGTTTTTCTTTGTTTTTTTTGGGGCCACAAGTGACCATATTTGGACGAGAGGCTGGCGTTGTGGAAGAGTGATGGATGGATCTGACTGAGAAGGTGAGGACACTACCAGCAGACAGCCTGCTGTTCAAAGCGGCCCGCCTTTAATTATGCGTAACTACAAGCCCTAATAAAATGTTTACGAGTGAGTTATATAAACATTCACCCCCACTGTTGTCATGAATGTGGAAATTAGCTCCAGAGACCAAAACTGTGTTTGTACCAGGCCATAAACATGTTTATTTCTGATGTGAAGTTGGGCATTTTTACATGGAGGTCTATGGGGACTGACTTGCTTCTAGAGTCAGCCTCAAGTGGCTGTTCAAAGAACTGCAGCTTTTGGCAGGTTAGTAAACAGAAGAAAGCAGCATGGAGGCCACTGAAAACTTTTGAGTGGTTACTTCTTATTATATATCCCTTACTTAACTCAGTCTTTCAAACTTGGTGCAGACTAACTTGGAACTATGTTTGAGGGCTGCTTGGGCGGAGATGGATGGTGCATCATTGCAGCTTGCTGGTAAAGGGGCTAAGATTAGCACAGTCACCAGAGTGTTGTGTTTCCATCAATGCTGATCAGAGCCGGGGCTGATAAATACCTGTGATTGACTTTTTGGCACTTTCGTATTGGCTTCATTTTTCAGGAGGTTGCAGCTTGCATTTAACACACAACAGTCTAAGGCTTATGGGAAATGGTGTTTGTTAAAGGCTGCTAATGAGAGAAAACTACAAAAAGATTAGATCGTGTTGTTTTATTTTTTTTAAAATTGCCCTTTTTAACGTGTACCATACAACATATTGTTGAATCAGGCTAAGCACCAAAGCTGGATTTTTAGTCATTTGTGCTATTACAAATGTCAGTGGGATTCTGAATGTAGCTGAATCTTCATCTGGAGCCAAATTTGCTGCTGGGCCTCGGTTGCCTCCAAGTTCAGAGCACACACAGCACGGAGGCTTTCATTCACAGTCTCAAAGGATGTTACAGTGGATTTTCCACCCTGCACAGACGATGACGTACCCCCATATACTGAAGGAGGAACCCCCTCTGCAGACTAAGCATTGGCTGACTGTTGAGGTGTCATGCTCTGCGATTGGCCGACATACAATAAAGAGTGACGGAGAAAAAGACACAGGGTGATGCAAAAGAGTGAAACGAACAGAGAGGAGAGGCAGTCTGAGACTGTGGCTGTCCCCCACCCTTCACTGAATGAATGGAGCTTGTTTAGACTGCACCAGTCATCCCTCAGTCCGTCAGTATGAAGTGCAAAGTGATGTGTATTAAATCAGCAGACTGACAGTGATTTCATAGACGACAATACATTGCTGTTATGGAAAATTGTATTTTTCAAAGTGAGCAAATGACATGAAATGATATGGCTCGAGGCGGAGAGAAAAACAAACTGCGACTCAATCTATTGAATGTGTTTGAGTTCTTACAATCTTTCTTATTAATTTGTCTGGTTGTTTCCTCTTTTTAGGGATTATTATTATTTAATGATCATACAGTGATGATTGTGATTAAAAACACTATATTTTGGTAGATCCATGCTGACTGTGTATTTGTGACTTTCCTCTCTGTATCAGGAGCAGCAGTCTCCACCTCATCCACCAACACTTTGCTTCACCTTGACTTTGATATATCATTAGTGTCATGCAGTAGTAGGGGGGAGCGGGGTCAGTTGGGACAGGGGGGCATGTTGAGATAGTACATTTTTAGGAAGTTATAAGTGTTAAGGGGGCTTGTCCTCCATGTGTTAATCCTTTGTTCCATGTTTTTGAATCTTTCATTTGCTTTATGCGAGTGTTGCAAATGAGTTTTATCATTTGAGTGTTTTTACTTGGATTACTTTTAATGATTTAATCAGATGCATGTCCATGTCCAAGTCTCTGTTACTGTATGCAACAGTTTTTTCCCTCCGCCCCTGAAGTGCACAGTGACAATCCTCAGGCTGCAATCAAAGGAACAAGCAACAGGTGTGGGACGCACGTGAAAAGGAATATAACAGGCAAGCAGTGGGACTCAGCCACTCAACCAGAGGGCTACGGAAGAAAAAGATGGACCGAAACCTCAGAGCCAGCACGAGTCACGTGGTGACATTCTAGCGACGAGCCATTAGAGCCTGAAACGCAGCAGCCAGTACCTGTTTGGCATGAATACTCCAGCCTGGGTTGGTAGCAGCAGTTACCGCCCAGGAAAACTGTGATTTTGCAGTGGATACTGGGAGGGCTGGCAGAGTGTGGCAAATCTTGACACAATCAAAATAAAATGGTTTCATCTCTTCGCACATCATTGGTCTGAACTGGGCCTAAGATATAAAATGGCATCACTTCATTATTTCATCCAAATTTTGTCATAATTAGTGTATGACTTCTTAAATTATGGTCAAACACCAGTTCTGTCAGGTCACACTGACCTCTGAGTACCAACCTCTAATCAGCTCCTTCTTGAGTCCAAATGGACGTTTGAGCCAAATTTGAAGAAACTTCCTCACAGCCATTTTGAGATATCACGTTCAGGAGAATGATACAGCTGAGGTGTCACATTGACCTTGACCTTTGACCACCAAAATCTAATCAGTTCATCGTTAAATCCAAGCGGATGTTTTAGCCAGATTTAAAGAAATTCCTTCAAGGCCTATTGAGATATTGCGTTCACGAGAATTGGACGGACGGACAACCCAAAATCATAATGCATCTGGCCACAGCTATCATCAGCGTGGAAAACAAGACAAAGGCTTTTTTTTCCAAAATGACACAAACTCAGTGGCCTACATACACCTGTAGGCCACATGTAGCCTAAAGTAACCACATTGAGCTGACTGGTGCCACTGCAAAAAGACTCTGAGAACAGCCAAATTTCATATCGCAGTAATTTATGAAAATATAACTTTACAAAAGTTTTCTTCTTCTCAAAGAAATGTGTGAACAAGGTGTCATTGTCCCGACCGTCCTGGGGAGGCAGAACTTTGGAATTATGCACTACTTTTACATTTAGCAAAGTTGTATCCTTCATGTTTGGGTTGGGCTTTAAAAAAAACTTTTTGTTAGCAGACACCTGCCTCTGTTCAGGGCTCAAATTATTTTCATTACTGTTGAAGTGGCCTGTGAGAAATGGAAGGTTACTTCATGTTTATTCAATACCGTTCCAACTGACCCCGCTCTCCCCTACAGCTGTATTTCTCTCTATAGCTCTCCTCTAACTTTGGCTCTGCACTTTAAGGCGTGGGCCAGCAGGATAGATTTAAGGTCTGAAGAAGAAGAGGGCAGACATTTTGAGATGTTCCCTTTGTACATCACAGGCTGGATTTTCTCTCCAATTAATTTGAAGGAGGTGATAAGGGGAGGCAAGAAATCAATACGAGCCTGAGCAACGGAGAAAAAATGAAATGAGATTCATGAGAGGGAACCTTATCTGCGATCCGTTCCCACGCCTTGATTAACAACCATTCCCCAGAAATAAAGCGAGTTAGAAACACCTTTGCTTCATTCATTTATTCACAGATTGGAAAACAACCCTAAAATAACACCTTTTTTTATAATTTGGTCCCTCAAGGCTCAACAAAAGCAAAGTTGTTAAGAAAGCTCGTGTTTTTTTTTCTTTGAGAAATTAAGCAGTTTACTAACAAGCAAGGATTACAGAAATACTTTGAACTTTCAAAGAGATAAATCTCACAAAATCTCATCACAGCATCCTAGCATGACTCTGAAAAGTACAAAATCTCTAGTCATACCAATGTTTCCACTTCTGCCTTTTTAACAAATGAGCAGTAACTATGGATCATTTTGTACCGTAAGTCTGAGAAAACATAAAGATTTGTACTAAAATGTTAACTCTCATGCAGACCTACACACAGCTATGCATCAATGCGTTTGACAGGCTACTGGTTAGTATACAAACACCATTAACCACAGTGTCCCCAGTTATACAGCATCTGTCTAAACCTAATAAAGGACATCCATTTAGTCTAGCTCCTGTGACATTGTGCTTGTATACACAGCAAAGTTTCATCTTTGTACACATGTAGGGAAAACCCTTATGGCCGTTTTCTTTAAATCGTTGCTGTTCTGTCATCTGACTCAGCGCTTAGACATTTTGGCTTTTGATCTGTGGGAAATGCAGCTGTCTTCCCCCTTCCTGTCTCCAGCCCTGTCAGAATTTGCTGAGTAATTATTATCATCAGGGACGCATCAGTTCCATCATAACCGAGAGGGGGATTTAATTTCCTTTCTGCTGATTAGCGCCGCCATAAAAAGAACGTTGTTTGATTGCACAAAAATTGTGCCGGAGCACATTTTGTTTCACGTTGACATGAGGTGTGTGTGAGGGGAGCAAAAAAATAAAAAATAAAAAACCTTCTCTCCTCCGTATTTGAGTCCTTTCATCTCAGTCATTGCTCTCCTAATGAGGAACGCAGCTTCTGCACTTAGCCACAAGAGGAGACTCCTGTCACGCAGTGCAGAGAGATCTAATCTAGGCAGGCTGGAGAAGAGCATCATCATCATCACATCCAAACAAAGAGAGGAGGATAATGTTCTTTTCGCCCTGATTTTCTATTCACTTCTTTCAATGTACTGCATGGTAACTGCCTCAAAGAACGAGGGAGGGGAGACAGGGGATGAAAGGCGGAAACCCCTCTCTTGTTATGATTAATATTCAACACCATCTTCTGCAGTGGCTCCCCTCGCTGCACGTGGGAGAGACGGAAAGCCCAACAGCCCCTCTGAGAATGAGATTTTACGAGCGTGACTGGGTTACAATCAACCTGCTGCTGCTGCTGAGGATGTAAAAGCAGAGATCTGTGAGCAAAGATGGATTTTCAACATAATTCTGGCAATCCTCGCCCACAGGATGTAATTCGCTGCCGGGGTTTTCATTCGAATGGCAGTAGCAGTTTGTTTTAATCGCACTGAGGAAGCCGAATAAGAGAGGGAAATAAAGTGGACTTAACTACAAACAACATCTTTGTTGGTTTTACAAGCCGACAGGAAGTGAAGTCTTCGGCCCCCGAGGGAGGCGTCTACTGCGCTGTCAACTTTCTCAGGAGAAGAAGAGGAAGAGGAGGGGAAAACAAGAATGTCAGATGCGGACAAATAAAGCCTGTTCTGTGAGCCCCATGCACAAGGAAGCATGCCTTTCTTATAAATTCAATAAACACCAAACATCAGTGAGGGCAGCCATCTTGTCTATTAGCTTTAATGTAACTGCCCACCCTATGGCTGTAAACCTGTGCACGAGACTGAGTTTGTTCTCCCTGTTAGGACAGAGGTCATGTCAGTGACGCCTAGAGTACTAAGAGTCATAGCTTATGGAGATTACAATCATGTCTATGACTGATAAAGAGTCAAAGGTTTTTTAGTTCTGTCTGTCGGCGCAGAGCCTGTCCTCTTCAAATCTGCTGCACTCTCAGTTTTCATTGTCATTTAAGCAAAGCAGACGTACAAAAATATATTAAAAGTCATAAAATAAACCAATAAAAAAACAACAACACAGTTGTCACAGAGCTGAGAAGCATTTTCAGTCATGACATCATGAACAGTCAGCAGCCCAGTCGCCAGAAGAAAAGTTTGGTATTGTACATTTCTGCAAACTATGGATATGTTACATCCATACATTTCATACGAATGATATAAAAGTTTCTAAAGTGATGTAGTTCTGATTTATATGAGCTAAATTTGTCATCTGGAGGTGGAGGGGATGGTGGATGGCATGACACCTAGGAAAGATGGCTGACATCGGCGGTATTTCCAGCCATGATTGTGCACCACAACTAGGTATTTTAAACCAAAGCACTATCTTTTTTAACTATAACCAAGTGGCTTTTGTGCCTAAACGTGACCACATGTTAGTACATAATAACGCACAAATGTTACATATCCATGGATTGCAGAGACGTACAATGCCAATATTTATTCTGGCGACTGGGCTGCAGTCAGACACTCAATGAGGACAATCACAGGATATCTTATTTTTCAAAATAACACCTTATGGGAGAAACTTTTTGGCCTTTGCTAACCGTGTTATTCAGTCAAAACCAGTGGTTCCCAACCTTTTTGGCTTGTGGCCCCATAAAATTGAGCACCGTCTTCTTGTGACCCTTGATGGCTTGACTGGTATTTCTCACGACTGGAGAGACAATCCACCAATCAGAGCTTTGAGAGTGGGATGAAGAATCAGGAGGCTATCTTCCAACAGCTACCCAGCTGCATCCATTAAAAAAGGCCACAAAAATGGCAACAGGCATGGATGAGACTGACGTGGCTGGACAATAGACTGTATTTAAAGATGGACGACACATCTCCCCTTCCTCCCACTGTACAGAAATGACGCCAAAATATCCCAGATACAGGTGCTGCTGTCTTCATCATTTGGAGAGTGTGTGCAGTAGCTATCAGAAAGTGGAGCAGCTGTATTGAGTTCCTACCTATACACTCATCCGACCCAATCCTGATCAGGAGCACACCAATTGACACCCAGCTGTCAATAATGACGTCACAACATCACAATGTCAGTTTGTTAGCTGGAGGCAAAACACGACTCTCCACCACAGGGCTGTAGCTACATAAGAGTCTTAAATTCTCTGCAAGTTCTCTGCAATGTTAACTTTTCAGCACATTAGCTAACGTTAGCTTCAATAGCAAAACAAGCTGTAGGAAACCGTTCGAGTGTCGTCCTTTGTAGGATTAGCATAGTAATCAACCACTAAGCTTCCTGTGACGTCATCCATCCACTGAGTGAGAGCATACTAGTCGGCCATTCTGGTCCCGGTGGTCAGTGTTTACTTATTCAAGTAACACTTACGGTCCCCAAGAGTGAGTGACCTGACAGGGTGCGTTCGTAAATTCACTCGTATCATCTTCCTCCACTGTCTAAATCAAGGAAACGGAACTTGCTAGCTAGTGCTAATGTCTGTGGAGAATTGTTTTGCCTCCAGCTAAGCCCCACCCACCAAAAAACGTCATACTGTGTACTAACAGTAAAAGGGTCTACAGCATCGGAAAATTAAACATGTACTTTGATGTTTTAGTTTGGCCCATGTCCCATTTGCTGACAGGAGGGGGCGGGGTTTATGACCTGCACTGCAGCCAGCCACCAGGGGGCGTTTGAGATTTTTTTGGCTTCACTTTTTGGGAGCTGTCATGCCGTCCATCTTTACTGAGTTAGACAGGTTGTTGTAAATCGGCTTGTAGAAATAACAACACTTAGATTGATATCAATACATCAATCAGTGTGAAAAATATTAAGTACTCTAGAAGTTGCTGATTCATCGCGGGACAGAGTCATCCTTAACTATCAATTTCTTATGACAAAACTAGCCAAAAAACAAACAAACAAAAGAACAAAATTTCGTGTAAAAGACATAAATATCGCTTTAACCATGTCAGACTTCTCATGGGACCACCACAGGCTGGGAACGACTGTCCTAAACAACCAGTATGAACAACTTCAGGATGCATAAAGCTTTGATTGATTAATGATGGTATACTAAATCCTTTTTTAGCTCATGAATAGTGATACAACTACTTATTTTCCACTAATGCATGATGGGTCTAGCAGGGTAACTATTGCGTCCAGATCTGTAGCTTTTTACTCGTCTAATAGCACCTGGTTTCACAGTGGATCAACAAGTACAGCTTCACTTATTCACACCGGAGAGCAAAGACAGGAGTGACAGCAGTAGAGACAGAGACAGACTGCAGATACAGACACAGTTGATGAAGAAACAATTATTACTAAAACCATATGATTTTTGATATGTTAGCTCTGTTTGTTATTTTGAGTTGTTTCTTTTGTCAGAGAAAAATGCAAAATGGCAACACTGAACAGCTTTGTAATGTTAACAGGCGTGACGACAGACAGGCTGCATTTCTAGTGGATCAGCTGTATGTAGGATGATGACTTAAAGCATACTTTCCGTTGTGAGTTTATGGTTCTGGATCACACCATTCAAGCTGTACACAGAAAAACTGAGGCGAGACAAATCAAACAGAAAGAAAAGTGTGTATCAGCAGGAGTGAGGTTGACGAGGAGGACGACTGGAGCCGTGCTACACTGGGCTGTGGTCCGGAGAAGCGTGTGTGGCCGTCACCGTCACGCACTCAGTGGCTGTGTCCTTGGTCCTGCGAAGGCCCATGTACAGCCTCTCATCCAGGTTAGCAGTCAGTTTGTCTGTGAGCTCTGCTGTGATGGTCTGCGGGCCGTAGCCTGAGGAGTCGGGCTGCTGAGGGGGCGAGCGCTCGTCTGGGGGCTCTGGGGGGAGTCCAGATTGTTTGCTGTCCTCCTGAGAGTCGGGGTGCTCACCCTGCCCTGCGTCTTTCTCTGAGACAGAGGGTGGAAGAGGTGGTGGGGAAGAGGAGGTGCGGACCTCTGTGTCTATGTCCTTGCGCCCACTCTCAGTAGTCATGGGCTCTACCTTTGGAGTGTCAGGAGTGCTGCCGGTCCCGTCGCTGGCCTCCTCATCAGGAGCACTGACGATGCGTGGCAGCGTGCTGTGGTAGCTTGTGTCCAGTGGGTAGTTCACGCTCTCACCCCTCCGTAGCGGGGTTCGCTGTCTGTCAAAAGAGGACTGGAAGTGTCTAACACCAGGGTCGCTCCACTGCTTGTGGCGCTGCCACTGCTTACGGAGATGGATTCGGGACCGGTGCTTCCTCAGCGGTGACTCCTGCTGGTCAAACTGAGGGTCGTGGCGGAGAAACTCATGAAAGAGGGCGTCAGTCTTCTCATCTATGCTGTAGTCTCGCCGGTGCAGCGCTGGCGGTTGAGGTGAAGGCTGTGCAGCCTCTCGCGGTGTGAGCATCTGACCATATGGGAACCAGCTCAGTGAACCAGCACCTGTTTCGATGGAAACTCCTCCACTAGCACCCAACAACAACTCATCCTCTGGTTCCTCCTCAAAGAGATGAGACTCAAAGCTCTCACCGATAGTGCCACTTCGCCCTGCGTTGGTAAAGTGGTGCCTCTTTTCGTGGGCTGTTCTGTCCTTAGGGCTGCCGCTCATGCTCCCGAACAGTCGCAGGTCTTCTGGACCACGAGTTGGAGCCTCAATCGACGCATAGCCGCTGTCCATCTGCAGCAATTTACGAGTCCCTGATTCTCCGTCACTGCCCCCTCTCTCCGAATCTGTGCTTTCCTGTTTCCTTCTTCTTCCCTCCTTCACCCCAAACCTCTCATCCATATACATCGAAATGTCCTTGTCATCGTCTGCACCCTCTGCCTCATCCCCTAAATCCTGGGACGGGTAGCTGGGCAGCCCTCCTCTCTCAGTCTCTGTGCGCCCGCCCAGCGAACACACACTTTCAGCATCACTGCAGACAGAGTTCCTGTCATTGTTGCTGCTCTGGTCGGAGGCGGCGTATTGTTCCAGTGACGCACGTAGGGTCCAGATGTCTTTGTAAAGTGACTGGGGGTCCTGGGGATCTAGGGGTTCCAAAGGGTCTGCACCTTCCCTTCTTGCCAGGGACAGTGCTTCATCTTGGGGATCAGGGGATAGGCCAATCACCCCTGGTCCTCCATGGCTGCAGCTGGGCTCCACCATCACCTCTACCTCTACCCTGTAGTGTGCACACAGGTGTGGAGAGACGAGATAAAATGATAATAGTAAGGAGAGAAGGAAGGGGAGGAACACATGGACAGGCAAAACAAGTGTCAGTGTCAGAGCATCTCCCTAAATATCACATTCAGCTGACACATGGCCGTGTTCACAGTGCACAGAATGATTTTTATGACTTGCAATGGCTGCTGTTGCATGTCCTTAAACTAAACTTAGCTGAATACTGATGCCACGCGTGCTTGAAAACTCCACTGCTTTCATCTGGGGGCAGCAGATTAAAAAAGACTGCGTACTGTATGAGACACAACTTGAGTGATATCAGAAGCAATTAACTGTAAAGGAGTAGGAGGATCATCAAATTTCTTAGCTCACGGCGGCTTCCAGGAAATTGCGTTTATTTTCAACGACAAACATCTGCAAACAAACACAGGAAACACTGGTTTTGTTTAATCTAATATTAAGTGAAGGAAAATAAATAGAAAACAGTTAATAAAGGGAGGTTAGTCGTTTTAGTTGCATGAGCTAATACTGGGCACAGTTTGCTTTGTTAGAGTTAGGAACTTAAAACTTAAAAATCGCAGTGGCCCTTGCACTTCTGCGGACATCATGACATTATCAGACCATGTCAGCGATGGAATGGTTTCCTATGCCAGAATAAACCCTGCGTCCCAATTCTCCACTTCACCCTCCAAAAAAAGTGCACTTTGGGAATCCCCCACATCTGGCTCCACATCATGAAAGTGGTTCTTGTTTACAGGGATCTCATTACACACAAATCAGCCTGTGGCTGGACAGTATTTACAGTTACACAGCATGTTGGTTTAATCTAATTAAATGTCATCGCTAAACAATTTCCCTAAAAGAGACAAGAGGGCTGTTTTCAAACAGAATTTTCTACATTTTTCAGATGACTTACAGTTTAATTTTCTTGACACTGACATTTCAGGTTTAATTGTATCCCTGCTCATCTGCTTAAACAACCACTTTGAGAATGTTTTTTCGTGTACATTATAAAAGCACACTTTCATGTTCAGGCAAAGTGGTGAAGAATTGGGACGTATGGTCATATCTTACTGTATATCATTACCATATGTCTTCTAGCTACAGTAAAGAAATGAGTGCAAGGCAGCAAAGCAGTGAACAGGATGAATGGGCAAGGGAATTAAAGATACCTGCCGAGGGAGGGGGGTGGTGTGGAGGGAGGTGAGAGGAGGCGAGTGGTGGGGTGGCTGGGACGGTAAGCGATGTCCTGGGTGCGGGCGATGTACTGGATGAGGTCTATGTGGTGCGCGTCGTTGTCGTCCTGGTCCATGCTCTCGCTGGCGGCTCGCTGGCGCTGGAACTGTCTCCTCTTCGGAGAGCCTGGCTCACAGCGAACACGGGGAGAAAGAGCAGTGAGTTGTACAAGTTGTGTAACAGCAGGTTGGTGTGAAGTGACACTTAATTCAGGAGAAAGCTTCCATCAACTGTTGAGGTCTCTGAGGGGATTTTGTGTTGGGCTTTTTTTTGGTCCCTCGGTATGATGGAAGGACTGAGCCTGGGGAAGCGCGGGGAGAGAGTGTGTATATAGGATGAAGGGGATCGGCGGGGAGGATTTACTCAGGGGCTCAAATTGACTTGGAACGGCCGAACTTTACGTCACCGAGCCATCTGTCTCGTACGTGTGTGTGTCTGTGTGTATTTCCGAGACTTAGCAGCCAAAAGCCATCTCACAGTTGGTTGCTGGAGCCCCCTGCTTAACTATTGTCTGTTTACCACCAGAGAGTGTTGCCAAAAATACTAAACACACAAATAAAAAGAGAAAATACATCTACATAAGAAAGAAACTGTCAACAGTACAGCTTTATTTTCTCAGTTATTATGATGAATCACAAAGAATCGTAGCACCTCCCTGCTGCATTGGCACAGATTGTTTCTAAAAATATACTTTACACCATCAAGGCTCCATTACCTCTGGTGTCCAGACTCGAGGCTCTCTGGCTGCTGTCCAGCTTCCATTTCTTGATCTTGAAGTAGGGACTGGCCCCCTCCAGACTAGCATGGCGCCGCAGTTTAGTGAAGAACTGCAGCACGGGCCCCTGGCTTCCTGCGCCGCCGCCAGCATGAGGGGCACCACCGCTCCTCGCTGCGGCCCCCTCTCCAACACTGACACTGCTGCCTCTGCCTCGGGGCCCCGCTCCCATCATCTCGATCTGAGCAGAGAGAGAGGGAGAGGGAGAGAAACGTGGTAAGAAAAAAAACCTGCCAAGACTAGTGGTGTGTGTATAATCCTTTCTGACAGTGATGTTCCACACAGGCTTCCTTGTTTACCCATCAACCATCACTCCTGTTGGTCCTCCCTCAGGCTCCGTGACCCTCTAATGTCCTTATGGATGACTCAATGGCTGACTGGCTGCTTGAATAGCAGTTTAGTGTGCTGAGTGACTGTCTTAAAATAATTCATCACTCCACAAATGATTAACTCAACTCACTTCATCCTGACCTATATACGACATGTTTCCAAAACATGAGCTCTTACAGGTGATTTGTATGCACACTCAGTGTTAGTGAGTAGAGATGCTCCTTAAGACTGTTTTCCCTGACGTTTAAACATCAGTTTAAACTTAGACTAGTCAAAACTGAGCTGTTAAACTGAAAGAATGGGTTAATGCAATGGTGGAAACAGCATCTTGTGAATGTATGCTCAGTAGAATAAATAGTGATCAGGAGAAAGGAGGATGTCCTTGGAAGATAAACCTACATAATTATGAATTTGCTATGTGTATTGTTTGTTTTTCTTTGTAATCCAGTCTTGTTAACGTCAGTAGCTAACAGATGCTTGTTTTTCATAAAGCAATATTTGACTGGAAAGACATTTTGGTGCAAATTATGTATGTATATAATGTGTGTATCAGTACAATACCTTTTGTAGTTTGTCTATTTGACTAGTATTTCTGATGGTAGTAACATTTATAAACTGGTCCGGTGATTGTTAAACTTTTTGTACTCAAGGCCACCAAAGAGCAAGCCCAAACCTCAAGGCACACCTGTTTTTATATCTGTGAACAATAGCTTCTATAATGTGTTGCAACATAAGACAATAAAAATAAGAAAAAATAAGACAGGTAGTTTTCGTGATTCTGTCTACTGACTGTTTTTTTCTCTATTCTTTCTGTGGTAGGTTGTCTTTGCTGGTGCTTTGTTGTAATTTCTTCCGTGCGATAAAGCGATCCATTGTCTCACTCAAGGCTTTCTCCTTTTAATTGTTAGCATCCCTCACACTGGCTGCCAATCAGGGCCTTCGATGTTTCACACACTTAAAATTTCCAAGCACATACAGAAAGAAATAGGTTCCCCATGAAGGTTTTTTAAATTAAATCACATTTTTAGCAAGGAAATGCTAAATTTATTAGGAAATGGGTGCGCACAACATACTGATACAGTCGATTAAAAAGTCATTCATAATGTGTGGTTATCACAAAATCCCACAGCACACCTGGATTAGCATCACAGCACACCGTTTGAGAACCACTGGACTAGTCGACCAACTGAGTCGTGCACATCCCTGCTAGTGAGATATCTGTACTCTCTGTGACGAGTATTTTAAAGCCACTTACAATCAAAGTTAGGACCAAATTTACAACAACCAATACTGAAGAAAAAAACAAAACATAAACCCACATCAATTACTTTTGGTTAGGGACAAGTATTGTGAAAAAAACATCACTTTAGGTGATGGTAGATTGTTTGAGATTTTACAATGCAACGCCACAAAAAAAATCATAAAATTCTACTTCGCATATCTTACTATTCTGAAGACTTTGGAAAGATTGGTTTAAGAGATTTCAAAACCAATTACTGCTTTACTTTTAGATTAATGAATTTAGAATAGCTTTGTGCATACTTTTTGGGATTGTGTTACTTTGAAATCACTCTGGGCTCATGTTGTTGACATTTAAGCTGATTTACTTCATCATACTCTTTCTGTTTTTTTGGTTATAACCCAAACATTATATTGCCATCTGCAGCAAAATGAATAACCCCTGCTGCTTCGACAGCTGCATTGAAGACAACTCTTAAAAGCTAGTTTGAACCAAGCATTGAATAGAGTCTGGGCTGCAATGTTCTATGATATTTATCTTCTAGAAAAGTCAGCAGCCAAGGTTAATGGTCCAAAACCTGAGGTACTTTCCACCTGGTCCCACGCCATTGCTCATATCCATAGGCTGAAATTATTTTTCACCTCTGCACTCTGCTATGAACGGTTAAATAAGTAAATGAATAAAAAGTCACTAACAAAAAATGAATTCAATACCTTTAAAGACATTTTAAAGATCAGCGGTAACCCTGCCTTCATTGTAGTTGTCACAGTTACGTATCACTTGATGTGAAATATATTTAACAACAGTCGGAGGTGACTCACAGAGCTGGAGCTCGGCTCTTTGGTGCTGAGAGCGAGAGTGTTCTCACTGAAGCTGGTGTCCACCACAGAGTTGAGAGCATCTCCGGGGAGGGCACAGCTGGGATTGACGCTCAGGCTGGTCAGCGCTGTTTGTGGTAGGGGGCACAGCATCGGCTGAAGGGAAGCACACGAAAATGACACTTTCTTTTTTTTAATTAAGGCTAGGCAAAATATTGATATTGTATCAATATCATGATATGAGACAAGGTATCATCTTAGACTTTGGATATATTAAGTGTTGTCTTTTACTGGTTTTAAAGGTGGCATTACAGTGAATTGACGTATTTTTTTAACTGAACGGACTGCTATATTGATTGCCTTTACCCACTTCACTTCACTTCACTTCATTATATCCACATTACTTATTGTTTCACAACAATCTCATGGTGTCAGTATTTTGTGAAAGCACCAATAGTCAAGCATACAACATTATTTTAGTACTGATATCAAGGTCTTTGGTGAAAAATATCATTATCTTTGACTTTTCCATATCGCCCAGCCCTATTTTGAATCAACTGTTGAACATGCATGCATGCTATTCAGAATATTAAAACCCCAGTCACGTACTGTAGCTCCACTTCAAAGTTTGTTTTCATGTTTAACATCTATGAATGAACATCAAGTCCAGATCCTCTCTCCAGCTGTCAGCCTTGCACCAATGATTGAACATCTAAATGGGAAAATCAATGTGCACAGCCTGTTGAAATGAGCAGGCAGAGCGCTCTCTGAGAGATCCCTGTGTTTGGCTACATTAGGTTGATACATTTTCTTGCCCTGACCTCGGTGATTGATGTTCTAATTGACCCCAGTCACGACTAACGATGCATCCGGACTAATAGCAGGTTAAAGGCTGTCACCTGGAAGATGGAAAGTGCCGACTTAGCGACGGGGCGCGTCGTCATGGTGATGCTGTTCTCGGCCGAGTCGCACTCGTGGATAGTGACTATCTTGAGAGCCGGGGGAGGGATGTGGAGGTGTGTGAGCCGGGCGTTCTTCAGGTGGTGGAAGTCGCCCTCGGTCAGAGTGTACCTGGGGTGAACGACACAGAGTTAAATAAGAAGCTGTAAAATCTTTTCCAGATGAGACGTAAGTTGGATACATTCTCAATAAGTCATAAATCATGAAGCTCATCCCTGTGTGAGAGGCAAACAGCCAGGGGGAAATATCTGACTTCAAACCCATCACAGCTTCACTGGATTCTGCATTTAGCCCCAAAGAATAATTCTTTCTGAAGAATTTGCATATCAGGCTCAAGGCTTTAAGAGAAAAGTAGGGCAGTGAAATAATGAGGAAGGGTGAGAGCTCTTTGTGTCCACAGCATACATAATGCATTCTGGATTCATTCTTAACCCTAAACTAACACAGAGAGCGATGGACACAGTTAAACGTGTAAATCCTTTGATCTCAGAAAGCAGTAAAGCTGGAGTGCACAGACATTAATGCGAGCTGAACACTGAATAAAAAGCATTTGCAAATGTGGGCTTCTGTGTATGTTGACTCTCTAACCTGCGGCCCTTCTCCTGGGCTTTCTTGCCGTGATCGAAGAGCGCAGCCTCATTGAAGGAGACACGACGGCCGGTGGTGCCTGTGGAGAGGAAGCGCTCAGTCTCCTGGTCGTGAGAGCTGGCCATTGACAGGCACTCTGACTCATCCACCCTGATGGTGATTTCTACCAGAGATACAATAGGAAGGAGACAGAGGAGGCAGACAGATAGATGGGCGAAGGAAGAGCAAGAGATTTTGTCATTCAGTGAAACATCTCAACATCTATTCAATGGAGTGGTCATAAAGTTAATTTTTAAATACTATGGTTTATAGTCAAATACCTATAAAACTGTACTTTGTATTTAGTGCTAATTAACAAAAAGTTAGCATGCTAACACGCTAACTAAGACATAAAAATGGATTGCATTGGCACTTAGAGCATGTTAGCCCAGAGATGGGGACTTGAGCTTGTGACTTGGACTTGAGTTGCACTTAAGTCGCCCACACAGTGACTTGAGACTTGACTTGAGCGTCATCCTCAACAGACTTGAGATTCAACTCTGACTTGAGATGTACGAGTTGTGAAGAATCTTTATTTCTTTTTTAATTTTTGGCACATTAGCATTAAGGACTTGTCTGACAAGCCAAACATCATTCATTCCCTTATTATCATGCATGATCTGACACACTGGGCGTGTGCAGCCACAGTGACTGCAGCCAGCACATCCGCAGCTGCTGTGCCATTTGTCATAACCTTTGTCCATAATAACTTCACACAAGGCCCAAAAAAGCATCGCTAAATGCAGTGTCAGCAGTACCAAAATAAAGGACACTGGATCGATAATATCAAACTTCATCATGTACCTAAAAACAACTTGGACGTACAACTCAAAGACCTGAGGCTTGTGAGCACCTCTGTGTTACCCATTTAGCTCAAAGCAGTGCTGCGTCGATATACAGCCTCACAGAGCTGCTAGCATGGCTGTATACCAGGGATACATTTACTCGCTTTACCTGTGGGGCACTTCTGCAAAATGACAAGAGACTAGGGGCCAGTTAATATATAAACATGAATAATATTTATCAGTGTATATAATAAATGAATGGCCTGTTTTCAACCTTTTAACATTTACTGTCTTCACTCATTGTTGCCAAGAAGTAAATCTAGTTGCAGCAGCCCTGCACAGGTCAGGTGTATGCAGGAGCTTAGCCCTGACCTCTGTCGCAGAGGATCCTCCCATGGCACTTTTTTTTCGCATAACAAGTTCTATTTGATGCTTTTTCATGCAGCTTATTTACATTCACATTACTGATGCCAATCAGTTAATTTTCACTGTGAATTACAAAATGGTCAGTGGGCCACCCTGCACCCTATCATGGGCAAAATTTGGCTTGCGGCTTTAAGCTGAGTGTCACTGCTGCAGACTTTTGTTTTCTCACATATCGTATGTGCATCTTGGACCATGTAATAGATGATGTTTCATCTAATATATGACAGCATTGCTATAGCTCAAGCTCGGTGTTAAATAGTAGCTAATTACCTGCAACAAAGTTATGGAATTTAATTACCAAATGAATGTAATTGCAATCAGTTACAGAAAAAATATGCAATCAAATTGACCCTTCGCTAAGCCCCGCCCCTTTGTGACAGTCCAACAAGCTGTCAGAGTAAGCATGGAGCCCACACTGTAACTAACTGCACTCCCTGAAGAAATATTATCATATTTTTGGAAAAATGACACAGTGACTCCAGAGAGAAGCAGACAGAGGGGTCTACAGTCTGTGTTTGAAGGATATATCCAGGATGTCAAACTGACTCAGCAGCAACAACAGGTTAAAAAGACAAAGATAGTTAGAAGCTAAAGCCCAACTATAGGCTACAGATCACAGTGTAAAACTGAACCACCACATCACTGCTGATCGACACAGAAGACAATGAATATAAAGGGAAACTTTGCTGATATTAAACCAGCTGTGTGGCATCACAGTGTGTGCAGATGAACGGTGTTTGGCTTCGCCCCCGTGTTGCTGCCAGCACCCAGACCTCCACCGCCAGACGGACAGGGATCTCCAGGGGAAGTCAAACAACATTCATGTGATGACACACAGCTGGTTGAATATTAGCTGCTTTCCTTCACTGGTTCCTGTACAGCAGGGTCGGTCTTTGTTTCACTGTATACATTCAGTAGGCTATATCTTCAGTAGCTAGCTAGCTAACCCTACACTTTTCAGGGTTTGATTTTGGTTTTGGAACAGGGAAGAAACGTATATCTTTTTCCAACCTCTCCACGAGTATCATTAACACACGACGTGCCCCAGGCACAACATTTAGCTCCAAATCCACAAAACCAGCCTGAAAATGAAGGAAATCTGAAACATTAGAGTCAATGGAGCACAGCTGTGTTGTTGTCGGACCCTGGTCTCAACAGGCACAATGCTATGTCATGATTGGCCAGTCTGTGTCCAGGGGTGGGACTTAATGATGTATCAATTGTGGTTGTGTACACAAATTGGTGATCACAAAGGGGTTACATCCAAATACATTCTTTCAGTCAAAAGTTAATTATGCAGAGTATAACATTCAGTCTGTTGCTTTGGACTTTGTCGCCATGCAGGAAAGCCTTCTTTAGGCATTCTTAATTGCCCAGTTTAAAACATTTGCTAGAAAAATTATCAAAAAGCGATCAAATGTAATAAGTTTCATTACTTTGATAAAGTTATTTCAATAGTCACACTACTTACAGGATAACTAGTACTCTGCAACCTATTACATTTCAAATGTAATCCCCCCAAACACTGCTAAAGCTAATGTCAGTCATAAGTGAGTTTGCTCTGATGGGGGTTCACAGCCCCAACCGTGAATCTCAACAATGTAAAAACCTCCATGTGTGCTACACTGTATATTTCCAGTGAAGTGAAGCATCTCATGTTCAGACACCTCTGTGGAGGATGAGCATGGTAATGTGGCAAACTGCTGACTGAAAAACTAAACAAAAAGCCTTACAAAAGCAGTTTGGTGCCAAACTGATGCTGCCTCTTAATAAATCACTTTCATCTGAGACAGAGTGCATCCACTGGTCCCAAAATGTCAAAATGTGTTCCAGGAATGGCACAGCTACTTAAACTAATTGGGTCGAGATCACAATATTTTAATGGAATAGACATTACGCATTTGTGCTGACGCGATAAAAATATCCCTGCTTGCATCAATCCAATCCCTCCATCTCCCAGCCTGCCCGTCTCCATTACTCCTCCCTCCCTCAGTCACTTGCCTCCTCATCCCTCCCTGCCTACATTTCTTCCACTTTGTCCATTTTGCTCTTACCATGGGTGGGCTGAGACTCCTCCACGTAGGTGGTGTTGGTTTTCTCAGGGTCATCGCTGGCCCTGGGGCACACAGAAACATTCAGATCAATGCTGTGACATGATCACCCCTGAAGTCTGTCTTTCAACTGTAGAACCCCGCTGATGCTGGTGACCACAGTACAAGGCTTTACCATCAGCTGAGTTCCTGTTTGATCTTTCTGTTCAGGGTTTAAAAATCCAGCTATAAGACAACCATCAGGACATGACTCTAGGTCTGAGTGTTCACCATGCTTTTTGTCTAAATGGCTGCTTGCCTGGCTGTATAATCAATGAGGACCTAAATCATTGCCAGTAACTTGATAACCCTCAGGGCCAGGGGACCTCTTGAACTGATAAAGCATGGTGCTTTATTGGATTGCACGTTTCCACTCATCTTTAAGGGCACAGAGAAAATACACGGTAAAGGTCACATTGTTTAGAGGATGGAGTTTGCATCATCATTTCAGTATATTCTGTCTTTAAACCTTCCCATTTCAACTTCTCTCACTGCTGCTGACTCTCTATACAAGCTGCTTTAATCCCATACCCAGGATTTACATTATGAGGCAGAAAAAGGAAACCGAAAGCTCTTCCCAGTCTCCATCTGATTTCTTTGTGCAGAGCTATGAGTTGCATGTGTGTTCTTGTGTGTGTGTGTGTGTGTGTGTGTGTGTGTGTGTGTGTGTGTGTGTGGGTGTGAAGCAACTTGAGGGATTTCTCCGTCCACCCAGATCTGTGCTTCTTCTTGTCTTTCATTTCCTCTGTGGCTCCCGTTTCCTCATACTGTGTGTGTGTGTGTGTGTGTGTGTGTGTGTGTGTGTGTGTGTGTGTGTGTGTGTGTGTGTGTGTGCTACGTGTGCACACGGGGCTGGGGTTGAGATGCGAGATTAATCACCGCCGATGGCTGCTATGAAATCTCATTACACTCATCATTTGTACCAGTCTGCCCGATTCTCCCCTGCTCTCCTCCCGGCAAGCCTCGCCTTTTCACGGCTCAGCCTCTGTGCTCGCTGTTTATCTGCATCTAGCTGGTGCGCTCTCGTATATTCAAGTGTACTTGATGATGCGTGCTGCTGTAGATAGGGACAAAGCGTCTGGAGGGTAGCCATGTTACTGCTGAATAAACACAGATGAATCACAAATAGATGAGCATGAATATTGAATGTGTTTCCAGCTAGGTGTTTTCATAACGGCCCCACAGGGGGTCCTGACAGTCAAGCGGCTGACGCGTTTCATGAGTGAATGCACCGCGTCGTCCTGCTTAAACATGCTTACATGTGTCTCTGAGGACTTACATAATTTTTTTCTACCACCTACTGCAGCACAGCTTCGGATGCTTTAATTTGTTTAATGGATCACTGCATTGTCTGTTAATGGAATCATACTGAAGATGGGTTTGGGATTCACTGGGTGGAGAAAACTGGACGAATGCACAGGAAGTAGTTAGCTTCATCTGCAACTGAATGAGCCTGATCTATTATGCAAGTATACACATTCAACATAAGTACCAGCCTGTCTTAAAATAGCAGTAGCATGTGAGTTTAAGAGGAGTACTCTGTGTCTGTTAACTGTGTGTACTCATGTGTGTTTGATAGAACAGAGTAAAAGAACCACCTGTGTATCTGCAGACTGAAGTCTGGTGTCATTAAGTGGGACTGTATCATAGGAGTAGGGTTGCAGCGGTATACTGTGGTATGAAAATAGTCAGTTATCATACCATGAACATTTGCTAATAGAACAATACTGTAAAAAAAGCAACCTGACGGAGAATCTCATCTTTATTTGTTTTCAAGAGACTTTTTAGTCCATCTAAGGTTTAATTATAATGAAGCATTTCTTCAAAGAAAAAAAACTTCAGTTTTCATCTCTTTAAGGGTCAGTGTGTCCACTAATAAAAAATAAACTATAATACCATGGCACCGTGATGCAGTGAAACTGTGATATTTTCTGAGATGGTTATCGTACCATGAAACTCATACCATCGCAACCTTACTTGGGAGGTTTTGAGGGATTAAAGGATAACTTCAGGATTCTCCATTTTGCCCCTATTTTCCCATGCTTTTGTGTCTAAGTCAATAATAGGAACAACATTTTTTGTAACTGGTTCAGTATTGCATGAGATTGCTGCAGCCAGCTGCAGTGAAACTGGCTGTAATGTAATCACTAAGGGCAATTGAGCATCGCCAATTTACAACCACTAAAAGTGCTTGTTTTGCCACAGACAGGCTCAGATTGTTATTAAGCAGGATTTATACTTCTGTGCCGAATCAACGCCGTACCTACAGTACGGCTACGCCGAAGCATGGTGTGCACCTTCCCTAAAATGTCTACACCTCGCAGTGACGCAGACCTCCTGTCTATTTTTGTAAGGTGAAACCATTTCCCTCAGTATTAAAAGAAGCTTTTATTTAAATTGTGGAGACAATAAAGCCTCCACAAAATTGCATTTTAAGTCTTGTGTGTAATTTATTCTGGCTTTCTTTGAGTAGAGGAAATCTCTGCTAGTCGCTAGGCTAATTTATACAATGTAAAATGCTGTAGGCTTGTGCTAATATCGTTAGCATGTTGTTGTTCCTTGTTTGGAAAATGTGTTAAGTATAAGACAGTTGTTTTGTCGGTGAACCTTACATGCTGTAATCGAGCCAAAATTTGTAACGTTACCTTTGTTAAATGTTGCTGTTGTCCCCGTTGACCTATATCCTTCTGAGACTCGGTGTCTTCATATGAGGACATCACATTTTGGGTTTACTTGACCTTATCTTATCATAATTGTCACTGACAATGTTTAGCTTTTATATTTATCAGGTACTACAGATCCCAAATAGCTTGGAGAAATTAAAAATGCATACCAAAAATTGTTTGGGTCTCAGAAAGATATACAAAGACATCAGAAAATGTGGTCCAGGTTGAAAAATACGGAAGTTACCCTTTAAATAACAGGGACACCAGCCAACAATATAACATATTATAATGAAAACCAACACAACAATGCTACATCCTATAGCCCCAACTTCACCATAGAGTTGAATGAACACCTCTGTGCCACAGTGTCAACAATAAGTGAACATCACAGCCTCCAGAAAGTTATCTTTCATTACAGTGCTCTTGTTATTAAACTGCGCAGCTGCTGGCTGCTGTTATTGAGCCTCACCCCTCATATAGGTCCTCACTGCTGGTTGCTTATAGTGTTCTGGACTTTGAGCTCATGCTGCTTAACTCTCAGCTAAGTGTGTCACATGAAGTGCTAACATGCTGAATGTAATGCATAGTTTTTGCATCGCACCTGGCACAGCATTGCCCTCCTCGACAGCAGCGACGGAAGGCGATGAGGAAGACAGAGATGAAGATCAATGTTCCTACCAGGAAGATGGAGAGGATCACCAGGAGCAGCACGTAGCCATCTTTCTGCTCCTCGGCCTCGATTGGGATCTCCTGAGATACAAAGACGAGGGCAAAGATGAATTAAATGGATGAAAAGATGATTTGTAACACCTGTTATTTTCCCACTATGACAAGCCAAAGGTCTGCAGAGAAAAAAGTCTATATATGCACCTTTATTTTACTGTAGCGACGGAGCTGTTAGCTGGTAATTGTACCTTGATACAACTCAGATTCATGAGTGGGCAGTGAGGGGAAGTTAAGTAGATATATAACAAGAAGAAAGGTAGGTGTCTTCCTGTGCTGAATTCGGATATTAAGTGTGCTAGTTTAAAAGCAAAGCAAAAAGCTTCCCACATAAGCATCAACATACTGAAACTATCCACTGATGGAAAATGCTGCACCTCTCTGAGCTGAGAGAGAGGTAGAAACACGTCTACTCTCCACTCAGATTCAAAATAGCCTCAGCCTGTTTATGAAACAGGTACAGCTGTATTTCAGATCCAGGAGTCACATTTTTGTAATAAGGCAGAGGGACATGTCATTAGTATGCCACTCATGTAATCAGAGATATGCCGTCCCGATTCGACACATCAGCTGCAGCCTTGATTTGACGACCTTACTCTGCAGCTGTTTTACCTTCCCGGTAACACCACGCAGCTTAAAGGATTGATTCAGCCCCACTGGCTGGTTGGCCTGCATAAAGTGAATCTATAAATGCAACAGTGAAATTAATCGATAAATGCCAGGGCTATTAACCTGTCTACAGTGTACCTTAGCTACGGGAAGGCTCTCATAGAGAGGACTGCAGCTGAGTGAATTAACCACACAAGGAGCGCCAGTAGGGGCTCTAGTAACAATATTCAGTTAGTTTTGTAAGGATAATCATGTTTCAACAAAGGAAGACATCTTGAAATCTCTCCTGCTTTATTCACTGGAAAAACTTATTTCAATCTGCTAACAGGAAAGCAGATACAAAGCTTACTTAATTACTTACAACAGGCACATGTCTTTCACTACTTAAAGGTCCAGTATGTAGGATTTAAGGGAATCTATTGGCAGAAATAGTATATAATATTCGTGACTGTTTGCATTACTTTTTTAATTAGTTCATTAATTACTACTTTTTAATATCTTACCATGTGCAATATTACTTATTAATATCATGGTCACTTGTCAATGTAATGCAATATACTTGTCATTGCTACATCATTTTCAATATAACATAGATTATCACGCTCCTTTTTCCACCGTTTTAGTTCATTTTTAGTAACTCTTGCACCTATCTTACTCCTATTGTTACTCTATAGGGCACTGGTTTTGCTTTTGCTCCCTGAAAACACTTCCTATCTTGTATGTTTATGTATTTTGCCAGATATTTAATACTCTATTGTTCTAAAACAGGGCCCAGTGAGTGACCCTGACCTGGGGAACCCACTGGTTGCTCTGGTTGTTACTGGTTGTAAATGTTAGAGTGTGGTTACTGTTCTTAGTGTTACTGTAATTTGAAGCATTCTCTGGCACAGCAATTTCCTTGGGGATAAATTAAGTTCTGTCTAATTGAATTGAATTGTAATCACCTCAAACTAATACCTTATTTTCACCAAAATTAGCGTGTGTATGCGGGTTTTTTAAACACAGGAAAACCCATTAAAAACAGATGATAGACTCCTTTCCCATTACCAGTTAACCAGAGCTGTGTACAAGGCTCTGCAGCAGATCAGTATGCCTCTCTGTTCTGTTCTGTACGCTTTTGTTTTTTTTTTTTTGGTTTGTCACATTCAACGTCATGAGTGAGCTGGAAAACATAGTTAGTAAACAGTGGAAAGCAGCATGGAGGCCAGTGAAAATGCTACAGTGGTTGCCTCTTCTTTATATCTCTTACTTATTCAGTATCTCTCTCTTAAACTCAATGCTGACTACATTTTGAACAATGTTTGAGTGCTGCTTGGATGGAGATGGATGGTATTTTGTTGCAGCCGGTCATTGCATCTTACCAGCAAAGGGGCTAAAATTAGTGTATCCACCTGAGTGTCATATTTCCATCACTGCTGATTGTAGCCAGAGCCAACCTGTAACTACTGCAGAGTTACTTGAACTGGGAGTGAATGCAGATTGTAGTCTTTAACATTAAATACAAAAGCCAGATGTTAGCGGGTGTTAATGGGGTTTTTTATGCAGTGGGAGAGGGGCTTATAACTTGTTATGTTTTGTTACTGTAGAACAAGCTGTTTATATCTACATACGGAGCGGGTCCTTGACCACAGAGTCCACCATGTTGTTTTCCCTGTAGCCCAGCATGGACAAACCAAACACTGGCCCTAGACAGGACCATGTGCATTTTTGTATTTTCATGTTGGCCACCATAGTTCTTCTTCACGCTTGGCACACGGGATAAGTTTCAGTTTTGCAACCTCACCCCTAGATGTATGATCTAGTATCTCATCAAGTACATATTTTTGTCAGTATAAATCTGTGAGTGGCATTATGCATTCATCTGTGCATTTGCATTTCTGAGTCCACAATTATTCCTTAAAACAATAAGCAGTTCAGTGCTCGCCGCTAACTGTTAGGAATCACATTGGTTGATTCATGTGGAAACAAATCAGTGAATAACTAATTTATTACATAAATAAATCTCAAAAATAACAAAGAAATAATAAATGGATACACAGTCATAGGTTTTGGGTGGGATGCAGGGCACTCCCAATAAAAACATGTGTAGCAACTAATATTAATGAAAAAAGCTGCTAAGAGCTGAGTAGGCTCTTAACTGTGACTCATTTAGAAGAAATCCTTGCTGAAGTCCAACGATGTATTTTATGATGATTTATAAAAGCAAAATATATAAAAGCAATCCTCTGGTAACGTGATTGCTGTAATGTGATAATGGTCAACAGAAATATCAAAGCCAAAACTCACCCTCTTTGTCTAAAGAGCCGCCGCGGCAGTGAATGAGCAGGTAAAATAATGTGAAACCACACCCACCCCTGTGCCAGTTACTACTGGAAGTGAAAGTGGCCAAAAGAATGTGTGCAGCCTAAACAAATAATTAGCAATGAGGGCTAAAAATACATTCTGGCTCCTACAGCATGAAAGGAGCAGAGGACTTATACCTAGGTAAAACTATGGAGATTTACACCATAAATTGAGGCAGAAAATACACATGTTGGTGTAAAAAATGTACTAGAAAGCAAGAAATAAAGTAGTTGGTGCTCAAAATTTTCTGGCAATATTGAAATAAAACCTACGACCTCGCATGAATAATAATGTATATGTATTTTAGTTTCTTCTCTTGTGTTGGTAACTTTTTAAATTATTTTATTATTATTTAATATATTCTATTATTTTACTATTGGTAGGATTGATGTTTTTATTAACAAATGTATTTTCCCTTAGTTGTATAAACAAGGTGGAATTAATTCATTACAATATTATTTAATTGTGCATTTTTTAGATTTATCTCTGAATTTCCTTGTTTTTGTTTGTTATTTAAATTATTTTAAAAAATAAGCTGAATTTTGCTTCCCCGTGCAGTTTTTTATGTTTATGTAGGCTACGGAAGAGGGATTGAAAAGGTTTAAATAAAATAATAGATGGCAACATGAGTGGGAGCGCAGAGAACAACAGCAGGCTTTGTTCTTTTATGGAGCATCAGAGTGACGTGACAGCTAATGTTATATAAAGATAACAGACTTTCAGTATCAGAATGATGACCTTATAGATGGCGTGCTGCACTCAACTCTACGAGGGAGAACGCAGAGCAAGTGTTAATGAGCGCCAGACTCTGACGTCACATTTTAATTTCTCTGCGAGGGGAAATTAAAGCTGAGATTAGATCAGAGATTTAATTATGTCAGGTCCAGGTCAGGATGTTCTCTATTAGCCGGTCAATCGGCCAGAAGAGAATATGAGGGAAAGAATGGTTCTGGTGGGGAGCTGGACGCAACACACACTAACACAAACACTCACACACAGGAAGTTTGAGAATAAGCTGGTGGCGAAAGGCAGACTTACTGTGGAGTTTTTTGGTAGGATGTTCCAGACGGTAGACTCATTGCTCATGGTCCAGGCCAACTAGAGAGTCCCCCTGAGAGATAACACATGCACACACACACAAACACACAGAGGAAATGACTGTTACCGGAGCTGTTCATCAAAACACAGTCAGCCACAAGAGATACTGCATTTTATCTGTGCTGATAAATCCAGACATACTGCACATGTAAACAGAAAACTAAACTTCAAACTTCAAACAGAAAAGTGACGTCTGATTTGTAATAGCACACTGTGTGATGTGATAACAGATCTTTGCTGCAGAGAAATCTTGTTGCATCTCAAAGCCATATAAGACAGCAAGACCAAGCAGAGACCAAATGTATGTGTGTACAGCGTGTGCTTGTGCGCCTGCGTCGAATCCCACAGAAGATGCAAATGCTAGCATCTTGCCTGCAAATCATCACCCATAATTCCATATCAGCCTGAAGACTCTATCTACCTCCCACACACACACACACACACACACACACACACCTACACACACACACACAGAAAGAAACACCAGCTTTTACTAAACACTGGCTCCAGCAGGTCCACTACTGCTGCTGCTATGCGTTTGCTCTAACAGATCATGGCCATTAATACAGCTATTGCTGCACCAAACGCCCACACACACACACACACACACACACACACACACACCTTGGATAGATCTACTCACCCAGCAGGGTAGAAGCAACATGCCAGCAGCACTCAGCGCTCCTTGCTCGCCTGCCAGTCACTGCAGCACTCAACTTCAGCACCACAACCTGTAAGCTATTGCCGCTGAGGCTGTTTTGCTGCCAGCCTGTCTAACTCCCTGCACCTACCGTCCGAGCGTGAAAACAGTTACGGGAAACACATCAGGCTGTGACCAGAATGCTTCCCTTTGCAGTACTGTACCACATCCTGCTTTCTACCAGCCTCGGCGTCTTACCCAGATGGAGGGCAGTGCGCAGCAGCAGCAAGCTCTGGATGTGTGTGTCAGGCTGTGGCTCAGGAGTCTCCTCCTCAGCTCCCTTGCTGCATCCTCAGCCACCTCAGCAGCCCACCCAGCCGACTGAGCCGGAGCAGCAGCAGCAGCAGCAGCAGCAGCGTTCCCCCTCAGGGCTGGCCCACTGGCCTCGGAGCAACAGGACGGCAGTGCTGCATGGCTGATGAAAAACATACGGCAGAATGAGTGGTTAATTATTCAGTTTGTGTAGATAAGTTTGGGATTACATAACTGCCTGCATTCAACACATGCACTGATCACTGCCAGGCTTCCCTTTACAGTGTTGTAGTAGTGATGCTCATGGAAAAATACAACATTTTATCACTAAAAACATCAGATTTTGAAGAACTGAAGAATTCCTATAACACCAAGAGGGCTGAAATATTCATTAAATGCAATAATACAGCTTGATAACCAAATAGAAATCTAGGTTGTCCACTTTCACCTGTTGTTAGGCTTTAATAAATATTAAAAGAAATAACCATATTTGTAAAAGTAAGCTATGCAAATCAGTGTAGCCTGGTACTTTGTTGAGGATTGCTTACTTCCATGGTGTTGCAAACCCTGAAGATTGCTCTATTGATTGGTTGACAGAGCAGATGGTAAGACACGGGTGTCCCAGCAATGCCATATCCCGTCATGCTTAACAAAATTTCCGTCTATCTATGCCAGCTGCATTACTGGAATTATACTGTGTGTCGTTCTCGCCTTCAGTAGCCTTTTATATTGCGTCCCATGATTACCACAACACCTCAGCACAGCATTGTAATGGCTGATTTTGGACACTGTAATAACCTGTTTAAAATGAGACATTGCTGCACAAAAGAAAGCATCCCGTTTCTTATTGTTCGCTGCTGCAATATTTTTCCCCGGGTACAAAATAATGAGCTTCGTCTCAGGCTCTGGCAGCTGTTTCCTTATGGAGGTTTGGCTGATAAGATCTTTTGCAAGCAGACAAAAATCGCATCACACTACGTGATGAAATGAAGCCGATAGTAAACTTTAAAAATGGACGAAAAGCAGCCACACTCCGGCGAGGTTAATAAATATGCCATCTTGATATTTCACAGGCGCCTATGATTTTCATCAGTCCGGTGACACCGACGGAGAAAGCAGGCAGCTCACGGTGTGAGGTATTGGCTGCACAGAACAAGACGAGCAGGCATGCAGCGGAGGTACGCACTCACCTACTCAGCTGGCCGGGTCCATGCAGGGGTGGAGGGGAAAACCCAATAACATGAAACTCTTCTGTGAACACTTTAATGTGGATTTTAAAGCTAAAAGTATTTATGAATGAAACCCCACTGTTTAAGACACGCCCACCACCCAGTCAGAGGCGCACCACGTGACGCACGGAGTGAGGTAAAGCTGAGTGATTGAAGGGTTTCTCCTAATTAGCCTGATGCTCACTCAGTCCCAGACAGTCTCTCTGTGTCAGGGAAGCCTGAATGTCTCAGTGAATGTAAACTATAATATTCCCCTCTTTTACATACATTCATTGCACTCTCCTTTGTGCTCTTTACTTCATTCATTAATTTATTTTACATTAGTTATATGCAGTGACTCGTTTACAGGTGTGGGCAAAATGGTGACGCAGTTCAGCTTCAGAGGTCTGTTAGCCTGCCTGTGTGTGGGGTCTTCAACACCGTACAAGTGGCATTCACAAGAGCAACAAAAACTTGATATCAGACCATACTGAGGCCCTATCAGTTGCATATAACACATCATTTTGGCGCCATCTACTGGTGTTGCCTACTCAGTAGCCTCATTGCCTCAAAAACAGTAAATTAAGGAGGATTAAGTTTGAAAAATGTGCTACTGTTAGCAAAACATTGCTTCTTAAACGGTTTCTTGTTGTAGAATGAAAACACAACGGTATTTCTGACTTAGCAGCTGAAATAAACACCGTTTGCTTGTGTCCGAAGCTACGTTTCTTTAAATAAAAACTAAAATACTTACTTTGGGTTCGTTATGGTGCTAATAGGATGATAAATGACCATCTAAACTCACAACTAATCCACAATAATCAACCTCAACGCTGTTTGAGTGCCCGCTCCTCAGAAGACTATGCTACCCAGCATCCCTTGCGCCACCGTAAAGCCTTATGGGTAGGTTACCAACGTCCTTGTCCCAGCAAGCGCACACCGACTGCCTTCACGCAAGGGCTCGAGGCTCTCTGTCATTCACTTGAACTTGAATAAAGTCAGATTTTCAGACATGATGGCAGCAAGATTTCTCCGCCGTGGTCTCCCCATGCTGAGGCAAGCTCGCTCCTACGCCGAGGCCGCCTCCGGTGCCCCGCAGATGTCCTTCACTTTCGCCTCCCCGACACAGGTTAGCTAGCTAACGTTACTGGCGAGGCTTCTCGGGCCCAGCTAGCTACACGGCTAACTTGTTGAAATGCACTGTCACAGTATGTAGATAAAAATGCTGCAGTTGTGTATTAATGCATGGTTTCGCTGTCATTGCTCCTCATAGTATTAGAGTCAATGCACGCTTGCAGTTTAGATGTAGGGCACTGTTAGTGAAGGGTTTAGCTTAGCTTGCTAACGGTAGCTAAGCTAGCTGTCATTCACTGTCTTTGACCAGCACTGTGGCAAAGTGATGTATACTATTACGACCCAGTGCTACTCTTTTCCAGCTCATTGACTTTATATTTATTTTTTGCACATGTGTTTTGAAATGTGTGTCGATATTCCAAGATTATATTCATTGTAAAACCGTCACTCAGCATGTGTGTTGAATGCAGGGATCTCTAACCTTGAGCTGCATGTCACTTTACTACATGTACTCACTGTTGCAGCAGCTTTAACAGTCCAGGTTCACACAGTGCTGCAAGCCTGAACCACATTGTGCTGCAAAATTGATGCGTTTGAACCAATAATTAAAGTAAAGGACATAAACATAAGAAATGCATCATTTTCAATAAACAGAAAGGTGACAGACAGTGGTTGCAGAGTTTTAAAATTGCACTAGCCATCAGCCAAATGCTGGTAAATGTACAAGGGGCTGTTAGATTAGCTTCACTCACCAGACAAAAAAAAGATAAACAAAGGTAATCCATAGAGTGGCAGGTAGATTTTGGAATCCACGGGGGATCCATAGTACAATATTGTCACAATACTGAAGTCACAATACAGTATTGTTGTGATTTTAAATATGCTGCAATATGATGAGTATTGCGATGAAATGCATTAAGATTTGTCATCTTTTTAACTCATAATTGTGTCAGAAAACCTAATCGACATCTGTTTTATCTAATAATATAATGTTTTCAGTCTTTTCATTTTACTTCAGCCATTTTCTTTGCAGCAGCAAAATGTATCTAGTGGACTGGAAAAGCAATTGATTATATTGTTTTAGTTTGCTACCTGACGTTAAATGTGTATTTGTCATATTAATAATTCATATAATTAAAAAATCAATACTTGGCACTGTGTGACGATATGATATTGCTACATAAAAACATTGCAATACTATGGTGTATCAATTATTATTCCCCCACCTCTGAGTGGCAGGTTGACAGAAAATGTTAATTTTCAGACCTGAGTGGTCGTGTCAGATTATCATGGCTATTGATAGTGGTCTGTTTAACACTAAATTATACTGTTTGGCAGCAGCATGTTTGATCAGTCAGTGTTTGCCATGTTGAACTGTTGCAGAGTCAGTGAATGCATCTCCATCCTCTGTCTTTTCTCCCCAGGTGTTTTTCAAAGAGGCCAGCGTGAAACAGGTTGACGTGCCCACACTTACTGGTGCATTCGGTATCCTTCCTGCCCACGTACCGACCTTGCAGGTGCTCAGGCCCGGTGTTGTCACAGTCTTCAGCGATGACGGTTCCTCTGTCAAATACTTTGGTAAGACTTTGCTGTATGAAAATAAATGTGAATGACCAAGGTCACAGTGACTTTATTTTCCTGCTGTTAATCTAAAATGCTGATTACCCAGTAAGGCTTTGTTACACATTATTAAAAACTAAATGTTGGCTCCCCATCTATTACAACTGTTGTAGTAGATATGTGTACACCATCTCAGTTTGATGTCTTGTCTTTTTCAGTGTGCATCACAGCTCAAGTATTCAAATGTTAATATCTGCTTTGAAAGATAAAAGCCTCAGTCTAGAGAACACCACGTTTCTCTCCCACTCTCAGGCTGCCCCCCCCTCTGAAAAGCTGAAACATGATACACACATCATTCCTTCTTTATGCTCAGCTCAGTTATTCACAAATGATCTTGCAAGTTAATCGCTCTGACATCCATCTGCATTTGACAGTGCGTCTGTGTCACAGACTTATGGAAGCTGTAGTTATGAAATGCTACCAAATCATAATATTTATCTTTATTAAAACAATTAGTTCCACCTTGTCTTTTCTAACAAGTGAAATAGTAGATGCTTATAAAGCTTATAATGTTGAATATATATACACTGGTATCATGTTTCAGCAGCACTGTGGAACAGAAGCAAGCCTGAGATGAGACAATGCACATTGCATCATCAGTTATAAAGAACAGTGAAGATGACTGTGTTGGCACGTGTAGTTACACTGTTTGTCTGTGTGTGTGTGTGTGTACGCAGTGAGCAGTGGGTCAGTAACAGTCAACGCTGATTCTTCAGTGCAGCTGCTAGCCGAGGAGGCTGTTCCTTTGGACCAGCTGGACGTTGCTGTGAGTAAAATGTCAAACTCACTCCACTCACACACACACCAGGCTAATGTTTGGCAGCATGGCCGCACATACTGTGAGATAATAAGAGATTGTCAAGTGTATTTTGTGATACAGTTTGGATCCGTGCAGTTATTATCCTTTTTAATATCTTTGGATGTATTCAGCCTTTGCTGGCTGTGTTGCAGATCTGTGAGCAGAACTGCTGTTTGGAGATATCGGATTCACAGGATTCTTGAATAATAGGAATAAATGTGATGAATGATAAATGTGTCAAGCATTTTAATCACTACATTAGCTGGAAATTGTATATTTTATTTTATCTACAAATACTTTCTCAATTTCCTTCTAGATTTTAACTAAATCAACTTATATTAATTATTGAAAATCAATCAAACACATGTTCTTCATATCATTAAACCCTTTCTGCCCTACTGAATGTGTTTATGTTGTTGTGTAGCCTACATTAATTAACCCATGGAGACCTTACAGAGCTGAGGAATATCTTTATGTTTAAAAAAAATATAAGTTTGCATTGTAGATTTGGGGGAAAGCACAAGTTGACATGCAGTCTAATATCCACAAAATTATATGTTTTTTTTACATTGTTTAAACACAAGAGGGCAAGACTGAGATTATCCCTGACAACACTTCTGAGTAGGTGAGGTAGTCCTCAAAATGAAACAGCCAAATGTACATAAAGGTGGAGTATGATTCTGGAGACAGACTGTTGATATTTGAACCCTTGCGTCAGTGTCTGCAGACGCTCTGATATTGTCTCTAATGTTATTTGTGTTTCATTAGTATCATGGTGTAGCTCTGATCCTCTTGGGTGAAGATGTGGAAGAGAGAGAGAGAGAGAGAGTAGCTGGTACAGCTTTGTGTCGCTCGGTCAGAGCCACTTTGTTTGTTTTCCAGGTTACCGCGAATCCTTAAAGTCTTAAACTGTATTGAATTCATTAATCTAAATGAATGCCTTACGATAAAAATGTCATAAATCAGTCTTTCAAAAGTCTTAAAAATGCTAAGATAGTGATCTTGGATTTAATTAATCTTTTTTTTCTGATGTTGCACCGTAAAACCTGTTTCAGAAAAATGTATTAAAGTTGAGCAGTTCAGGATTGTGGAACCAACCACTCATATTTTGTTTCTGGCGGGTATTCTCAGAGCAGAGGATCCACTTTCCACTAGCTAGCTGTCACTGTGCCCTGGACGACATGGGGAAGTGAAAATTCAACAAAAAACCTCATGTATCATCTCCAGAGACGTTGGTAACTGACCCACATGGCTGTACGGTGGCTTAAATGGTGGAAGGTGATGCATTCGAGGCTTGGTGTATTTTTTGCAAAAACTTTTTCAAACTGGAATCTGACACGCAGAGTGAGAAACACAAAATTGCCAAGAAAACTTGGAAACATACACCAGGTATTTCCCAGTTCTGTTTTAACGTCATCAAGACAAAAAAGTTGTGTTTTATGTTACAATAAATATTTGGGGAAAATTGTCCCAGACCCTGAGTAATTGAAGTCAGTTCAAGTTTTTTCTTTCTGAAGTATGGCTAATTTAAAATGTGTCTTAAATTTAATCCTGAGTGGCATTAAATAGCCTTAAAGTGTCTTAAATCTGACATGCCTTATGCTGTAGTAGAAACCCTGGTTTCCCATTCACAGAGCCAGAGCATTTTTAGTGCACACACAGACCGGACAGTTAGTAGACTGTGAGGAGATATCTGACAAAAAGTGTGTTGGCTTTAGAGTCACAGACTCCACCTTTACATGCTGCATCATGTACAGGAACATCACAATGAAAAATCAATACAGAAAAGTAGGACAGTGAAATTAATCCAATAAAAAGAATAACCACTTCCTCACCAACACTGAGCACACCTTTGACAGAAGTGGTATTTAATGCAGACCTCATTGATCGTATCGTATTATACTGTACAGGTGATCCTCTAATTGCTTTCTGCGACCCTGTATTTACTTAAATGATTTGAACTATTATCAGTATTGATCTCCTTTATTATAAACTGCGTAATGGCTTACGATGATCTAATGCTACAAATTTTTAATGAGGTAGCCGTAAATGCTGGAGATCAATATTTGTGGGCTTTAATGAGCAGGAACACAGCCTTTGAACCTGACAACCGAGATTCAGAACATCATAAGGAGGTCGTTTTAAAAACCAAAAAAGATATCTTCTGTAATCCTTTTTTTGGAAAGCCAATTGAACTTTTTATTTCCTTTGCTCTGTTGCATTTAAATTATAGACATTTGAGTCATTACTTGTAGAGGCTGGTTGTTTTTCTCCAGCACATTTGTTCTATTTAAAAATAGACTTTGAATGGCTCTTATTCTCTTAACCTTCGCTTCACAAAACCAGCAGAGACCGAGCAGCAATTATCTTTGTACCTGTGGTGTTCTTGAGTGTTCGTAATCCTGAGCAGCTCTGTTGTTCTGCTGTTGGCTCTGAACTTTGAATTCACTGCAGAAGTGGGCAACCAAAAAGATTATTTTCTTCTTTGATATTATTATTATGGTGGTAGTGGGTATGTGTGTGTGCGTGTGTGTGTGGAGTTTGTGTTACATGTTAATGTGAGTCTTCATTAGTTTGAAATGATAGTATCTTCCCGTCAAAGTACATGTGAAGTACATTTTTGTCACAGATTGTACAGAGAGGAGCTCCGTCACTGAGTTTACATGCACAAAATATTTAATTTCTTTACTTTATTTTGAAAAAAAAAAACAATATACCTTAGAGATGACTGGTTGCTCTGTATATACAAACGTAGATCACAATCTTATGTCGGGTGCTCATGGAGAACAGGAAACAAAAGGATCGACAGGAAGGCGATCCAGGCACTCAGAAAATATGTAGAGAAACAAGGAAGGAAATATTAAGCCTTTATTGTAGTGGCTAAATCATTAAAGAGCCAACATGATTCAACCACTGCAGGTCTTTGTCAGGGCCTTTAAAACATACAACACAGGTATGACCCACCTTTATAGTGGCAGGAACCAAACAGAGGCCATCACATGACCCAAATAATGTCATGACAGGTGACACAAATAGGCAAAAATGAAAAATAACAAGTTAATAAAAAGCACAGAGTGACATGAGATAAGACACCCCGAAAAAATAAATATAAATATAAACACACCATCTTAACACAGGTTGTGAGAAAAATTCTACTCAGCTGTTTACATGGCCGATGAAAATGAATATTCCACTAATATTCCCGTTTACCTGCAGCTGTGTCTTCTCAAGTTAACATGCTCTAAAATTTTATCACATCCAAGTATTGAAAAGGTGGAACGTTTGGAGCTGCTTGTGCCATTTGCTTTTTTCACTTTGTTCCATCAACCACCTGAAAAGGTCATCCTTGAAATATTTGTGCATATCAAAAACCTGTTGACATTGAAGTCTTTCAAAATGTTTAAAAGTAGGTATGTTACTCCTTCAGACCAGAAACGTTGCCTTTTCTTTTGGGCATGAATCTCCACCACAGCCTTGCGACTCATTTTGTGCACAGTGCATCTATGACAACACACAGAGTTGGCCATGAACAGGCGAGAAGCTGTGTGTCGCAAACTGTGGTAAAAACCCCAGTTGAGACAGATATTCCAAGTGCTCTATATATACATGTCCAATGAATGCTCCTAAAACCCGAAATAATATTGGAATGTCAAAGGTGTTAATCAGAAACATTTTTTTTAAGTAAAATTTTTATTTAGAACAAATTGGAGCACAATTCTTTCATCACATTGTAGTTAGTTTACCTTGAAGGTAAAGTAGCAAAGCATTCAAATACAGATAAAACACTTGTCACATGACTATCAAACCACAAGGACTGTCTTTGAAGGCATAAATAAACATGTTTCAACACATCAGAAATCAGAAACATTTTTGTAAATTATTTGGATTATACAAATGAAGAATGCTGTTTGCGTGACCTGTATCAAATATAGAATATTGTCATATTCAGAAAAATAGTAGAATATTAGGATGCATGCACGGGGCTAAATAGAGAACTTGATAATAAGTTGAGTGGAATTGCCATAGGAAGGAGAGTAGTTTCGGCTGTGCATGGGTTATTCAGTCCCTCAGGATTTTGCTGCAAAAAAACTTTGAATTTGTGGCCAATTTTGTCAAAAATTGCAGGCTTTCTTTTTTTTTTTTTGGTGGAAAATTGTGGCAAATGACAGAAATTGCAAGTCAGGAGGGAAAAACTTTTTAAACCACTGCCTTCCAAAAGTAAGTCATGTAATCACTTGCTATAATAATCATACTGAATATTACAAAAACAGCTGCAAGTGTTTCAGTTCTCTTTAGTTTTATTGAATTAGTTTCAAAACATGGACTCTAATAATGTTTTAAAAAAATCCTGAGTGAATATTGTAGCTCTCAAACTAGACAATGTGACTGTAAAACAACATGTAAGCTACATCTTCTGTAAACATAACATTTGAATCAATTCAACACATATTGAATGCATTTAAACAAAGTGTAAATTCTTATGACAACACAGAGCGTTTCTCCATACTGCAATGACGTTAGCGCGATTTGATGACGCACCTGATGACGTTTCAAATGACGACGCATGCGCACCAACTTCTGCTCAGCCGGATAATGTGGACAAATCATGGCATTTTTGAAAAATTATAAGCCCCCACACATATTGTGGACTTTCGCTCAAGTTGTGTTAATTATTGCGATTGCAAGATCGCGATTTTCTGGAGGGACTGGTTATTGTGCCTCGCCTGTTTAGACAGCCTAGCTTCCATCACACATCAGTGGGAGAGGGACTTGTGTGTATCCCTGACCTCAGCCCAGTGGGAGTCTGTCTGAAGAAACACAACAGTGGTATCCAAATGTGCTCGATACAAAATTTTACAATTAAAAGTGGCACATACAGCATATATTACATCATGCAGATGTCAAAACAGTGCTCACTCCCTTTCACATTTATGTCAGCATGGCTGTGGTGAGGCAGAATCACTCATGCATCTGATGTGGCAGTGACCCTCAGTGAGATGTTTTTTGGGACAAGGTGGTATTAGGTTTGTCTTCTATACTAGATGTGAAAATACCTCAGTGTCTATCAGTCTGCCTCTTAGGCACAAGGATAGAAAATATACAGTCAAAGCTTACACACCATGTTATTGCTCTAGCTTTTATGTCACTTAAACATATCGTTATGATGAACTGGAAATCACACAAATCTAATTATTTTAATATAGATAAGTGGTTAAAAGATACATTATCAGTGGAATGGGTTGTGTTTCGTTTGATTTTGTATTTGTGTATAGTGTCGTTGTTGTAGTTATTTAAACACATGGTCAGATTTTTACATGATTCTGAAAGAAAAGTGCTCTGTCACATTTAGACCATGTGAAATTGTGGATGCTATCTTCTTGTACTCTGACTCTTAACATCTAGCAGGAAACAAATTGCATCTTCACAATGTCCTTTGAATGTAGGTTAGTCAATTCTTTATGGATCCTTTATGTTTAATGAGATGATGTGATGGGTGTCCATATCCAGTTTGTTGTTGGCCCTGGTTATTCTCCCAGCAGGAACACGATCTGACAGCAGAGACTTTGAAACGACACTGTATTTTTCTTTTTTTCCTCTCTCATTTTGATCCTCGGTGCTGATGAGCACCTCCCAGCTGATGATTATCCGTCTGATCAGCATTGCAGTTGGACTTCAATGTTGAGTCCTCGTTTAAATGTCAGTCTTGTTAATGCTAGGCTGCGTTATCCCGCGCTCGCCGCGGAGGTGTCTGCCTTTGACCTTGGGCAATGCCAGTGTCACTGTCAAGTTGACTCCATAGCAGTAAATGAGTTATTTTTTCCTCGTTGTCTTCTACTCTGCAGTGAAAATGCACATGGGCCCACGCTGTTAATAAGGAGGGAAAGGTCAGTCACTGTTGAGTTATAGCAGATGTGTCAAATCCCCACTGGGAGACCTTTAACTTCCAGCTATGTTTGGCATTTCTCGTTTCTAATCACTACTGTGACAAATGGAGCTTTCACAGCAAAGAGGCAGTGGGGATTTTCTCTGCCCGTCTTATTCCCCACTTTTGACTGGTTGTTGTTCAGCCTGGCTTTTCTGACTTTTACATCATAGTTAGCCCCAAGAAGGCATTTTAGGATGAATAGTTTTCCTGCCTGTGAGTTTTCTGAACAACAGCCTGGTTCTTCTTCTTATAGGACGACAAGTAACAGATGATGCGGATGTGTTTTATGTGGCAACAAAACTAAAAAGCAGGCTTTATCATTTGCTTTCCTGCTCTGTTTCTTGTTACTCATACTGTTTTTCTGTCTATTTTTAGGCTGCCAAGGCCAACCTGGAGAAGGCCCAGTCTGCATTGGCCAGCGCATCTGACGAGGCACTGAGGGCGGAAGCTCAGATCAGCATAGACGCCACTGAGGCCATCATCAAGGCTCTGGAGTAGACCTGCGGTATGACATCTGAGCTGCTGCATCATGATGTGATTATCAGAGAGATAACGATGATGCGTGTGTTCACAGTTAATAGACTAGAAGATGGAAATATTGACAAGAAATGAGAGGTCGTTTACATCATGACTGAGTCACTGTGTTTCTTTCCCCCCCTCTAGGTAATCTTTTCTGTTTCTTTGATGGAAATGAACGGTCCATCTGTGTTTCCAGCTCAGTCACGTCAGTGTCCAGAAGATTCCATGCTTGCTTTGTACAGTGGATAAAATTACAAAATAAATTTATTTGGAAATAACCTGGCAGTGGAGTTTATGGTGCCTTCTTTTCCTGCTTTTTAATGATAATCATATGTATTATTTCTGATGCACGAAGACAACTGAGTCTAATTGACTCCCGGAGAGTTGTATAATTTAGCTGCGTCGCACAAAAGTAAAGCTAATCAGCGTGACTTACAGCAGTCACATAGACTATCTTCAGGAAATGCTTTGCTCATTAAGCAGACTTGCCATGTCGTGTGGAAAAGTCAACCCAAATTAAAAGGAGCTTCAGTGCCAGTTTGTTTGCAGTGTAGTGAGTGTTTCTGCCACTTGGGGGTAGCAGAGATCAGCGATATATCAGCAGCAGAGCTTTTCAGATAATCAGATTTCGATTCCACTTCTCATCAAACCACAGTTTCAGGGAAGGAACTGTCATTGGCTTTGTCATGTAACCACTGCTGGGTGTGATTTCCTTCAAGGCAACTCCTTAAAACAAGGATCCTCTTTTTTTTTTTTTTTAATTGTATTGTCGTGTGTCTGCTCCTGTATCCGGTTAGAGCTTTGTCACTTTCATGGTAGCAAACCCACACATCGTGCTGCAGTTATTTGGAACCCTGTGTTGCTGCATTGATTTAAATGTGTTGGCAGTGCTTGTTTGTTATGAGTGATGACCTCAAGCTTCTGTGACAAAGCCAGGAAAAGTCCTTCGCTGCCCATCCTGTGGAAAACTGGGCCTTTCTCTTGTTTCATAACCACAGGTTTCAGCTCAGACTCACTCCAGGAGGCGCTGACCTCATTCACGTGCCGACTCGAGGCTTTCAGAGCTGAAACCGCAACCGGTTTATTTTGAATGTCAAAACTCTTGAGGGCCTTTAACAAGTTTGAGTAGACGGGAAGTATCAGTGTTTACACAGCAATGCGCTCATGACTGCGGCTTATATGTTTTTAAAGCAGCATTATCTGCATAAAGTTTTGACTTCTCACTTCAAAAACAGGACAGTTTACATAGTTTTTTCCAACACAGAGAGCAAATGTATCTCTGTAATCAGTGAAGACAAATAACGGCATGTTTCCTAACTGTGTTGAAATATCTTTCCACTGATTAAGCACGTGCTGTGCAGACTTGCAGACTGTGACTTAGGTCAGCATCCATTAATAAAAAAAAACTACTTCTCAACACCTCTCACACATCCTGCTCTCTGTTCTCCTTTCCAATCTGTCTGTCTCTTTCATCAAACCCTCTTCGTCCCAGCTGCACGCACACACACACACAGTCATAAACAACACACACTCATGCTCACTCATCAGTCAGCCCTCGAGGGGCCTGGAAAGACATGTGAGTAACACTACAGACAGAAGAGATGAAACGGTCCTGTCAAAACCACCACTTCTTTAATCCAGATTAATGATAGGGGATGTTGAAACCGAGCTCTATTCCATTCTCTTTTCGGCTCCGCGCTCGTAATGCCACTCATCGAAAGGCAAAGCAAAAAATGACCATGTGCTTTCCACGCGTGCGCTCCATTCCCTCGGGCTGCAGTCATGTAGCTTTAACAGAGTGCAGGACATTTTAACTTTTCTGGAACAGAAGATAGTGTGATTGAGGAAGCAGTCTGTTAGGTCTGTCCAAATTTAGTTTTTGGTGGACTTACTGTCATAGCGTGCATTTTTAGTGACAAGTATGAGTCAGGGTTGAATCACTGAATTCATCTTTTCGGTGTTATGCATTCTCTCTCAGCAGTTTCGACCAAAAACTGTCAAGCTGCCTCAGCCACACTTCCTAATGAAGTAAATGTCTCCTAAACGAACTGTCTGACCCGAGTGCTGAAGTGCTGCACATTGATATAGAAGCGATGAAGTGCTGTACGTTGATAAAGGACGATAAGTATCCAGTGAGAGCCCTTACTCAAGAGCCACTCGTTGGTGTTTAAGGGCTGATGAGGCCTGCGATAATAAGTCACTGTCTATCTCCCATGGATGGCCATGTACTGTAATTAAAAGATTGCACCGTCTGCACCCGGGAGTGAATAACATGATGCACGCTATGACAATCCATGGTGTCATCTTTGAGTGGTACTCTTAACACAAAGCGGCTCCGGGCTTGGTGAGAGCTTCATTGGGCTATATTTACGGAGTCGACCATGACAGGAATAAAGGAGATCAGCCCGCGTGAATCATCATCATTTAGGATGATGTCAGTTCTGAAATGATAGTAGAGCAGTGTATTCTTCTGTCTTTGAAAGAAGCCACGACCATAAATGTCTCTGGTGTCACCCGGCAGCTGAACAGTTCTAAGCTTAGAGACTGTAGCGGTGGAAACAGTTCATCGATCAACACAAAATGAATCATCAACGAATTGATTCACTATTCAGACCCTTTATGAAGCAAGTGTGAGAATTTGCTGCTTTTCACAGTTTCACATCACTGTAGAATTATTATCTGTGGGTTTTAGATATTAGGTGATACAAAACAAGGACTGCAACGAGCCACTGATGTCAGTTAATATTTGGTTTTTGACCAAATAAATGCCAAAGTAATGACAATGCCATCAGCTTCAGCTGTACTTTGTGTTTAGTGCTAATTAGCAAATGTTAGCATGCAGCCACGGCAAACATGGTAAACCTTTACCTGCTGTACATCATCATGTTGCCCTGCCATCATTTAGTTTAATAGGATCCTCATTAGTGACAGCAATGCTGCATCTATTGTTCTTCATCAAGAGCATGTTAGCATGCTGACATTAGCATTTGACACCGCCTTGTAGTGCTGCTAGCATTATCTTTTCTGGTTGTCCGTCCATCCGTCTGTTCGTCCCATTCTCGTAAAAGCAGTATCTTAAGCAGTGGTTCCCAACTGGTCCAGCAACGGAGTCC